>JARFOD010023858.1:0-10867 GCA_031763545.1 Mopalia muscosa
CTATACACAACTGATTTTGAAAGAGTAAAACTGTGGGAAGGACAGAACATCTATACACAACTGATTTTGAAAGAGTAAAACTGTGGGAAGGACAGAACATCTATACACAACTGATTTTGAAAGAGTAAAACTGTGGGAAGGACAGAACATCTATACACAACTGATTTTGAAAGAGTAAAACTGTGGGAAGGACAGAACATCTATACACAACTGATTTTGAAAGAGTAAAACTGTGGGAAGGACAGAACATCTATACACAACTGATTTTGAAAGAGTAAAACTGTGGGAAGGACAGAACATCTATACACAACTGATTTTGAAAGAGTATAACCTTGGGAAGACCAGAACATCTATACACAACTGATTTTGAAAGAGTAAAACCATGGGAAAACAAGAACATCTATACACAACTGATTTTTAAAAAGTGAAACTGTGGGAAGACCAGAAAATCTATACACAACTGATTTTAAAAGAGTAAAACTGTGGGAAGACCAGAACATCTATACACACCTGATTGTGAAAGAGTAGAACCATGGGAAGACCAGAACATGAATACACAACTGATTGGTGTGGTAAAAATATGCAAAGACCGGACTCTTTACACACTACGAGCATGTTGGTGTGTTACACAAAGAATAAGAGAGAGCCTTGGTGTTTTAATATGACCTAAGTGGAGTGAGCTAGTTAATATAAACTGGCCGTGATTCTATCAGACTGCTCTGAAGATGATCCAATGATTATATATAAATGTATATCTGATGTGGAATTGTGGATAATGTACAGCTGCTGTGTGTGGTCCCTGCCATCTATAGCAGGCTGTATAAATATATTCCAGCTACTGATTGATAGGGGGAGTGACTTGAGTAAACAGCCTGTGAATAGGGTTGTGGGGATGAAGCCAGCCTAGAGAGATCAGTGCCCCATGTACCCTGAGTTTACCCAGACATACTGATCTATCTGATTAGGTCAGCTACAATACCCCTAATCTAAACTCAACCAACCTCACCACACTTGCCAATTAATGACAATTTCTACTGTAGCAGGCCAAGGTGACAGCCCCATCCTTTTTAACAAAATGTTAGTAGGCAATCAGGGTAGGAATTGGGTGAATAAAGAATCTACAGACAGAGTTAGGGCTAATACAGACAACAGGACTTGGCCCCAAATGCTTTAGCTCTATTCCAGAGGTCTGCCTACTTCAGTTCCTCATGAACTCTTAACACAAAAATCTAACCATTGCCAATTTACTTTAATCAAATCACAACAACTTTCCTCTACTGATTTCATTCTTAGTCTTGTCAAAGCCGTCAGTTCGCTTATCTGATTTTCATTAGCACATCGACATAGTTTCCATCTATGTATGGCAGGAACATGGCCTGGCTGTGCAAATCCAGGCTTCATCAAGGAATTTACACTTCAAAGGGTTAGTTAAGCTTCAATTCTCTGTATTACATGAAGACCTGGTTACACTGCCAGCCATTTCTAACCTCAGATAAACAGTTATAAAGGCTTACTTTGGTCAAGGCAAACAGGTGCTGTTAATATCCTAACGATTCTAATACAAACATGTAATGATAACAAGAAAGGTGTAGTGTTGCAGTCTGAAACACACCTGGGACGGCTGACATATGATCAATTACATACATGTACTACTGGAGGAGGAAGGAGTCAAAGGGAGCGAGAGGTCTCAGGATTAGAGAAAGCAAGGACAATATTTGTTTTTCTCCCCTAATGTTTTAGAATAATTTGTTTGTTCTGGCTCTAAACAGCACTATTTGAAAAAAAATTAATGTTTAATAAAATGTTGAGATCTTGGAAGTGATTTCAAATGAATAATTTATTAATTTAGATTTTTATTCTTTAGTGTTAATGGAATTTTTGATTTTGTCTTCTATTGGTTCCTTTTTCCCCCTGAATTGTTCTCTTAGGTAAAGAGACCGGTTGCTGCCAAGACAGAGTTTTCTCTGACACTTGTTCTTTTACAGGAAACAAAATGGATCTCATATGGACAATCTCAAGAGAATTTTTGATAAAAGCATTGATTTGTTTGTTTGATTTGTGTTTAAGGTTGTACTCAAGGGCCATAAAAGCATTGAAGAATCTTATGTTTTCTTTCTATATTAATGCTATAAAATGTTTGTAATAAAGGATGTTTCAGAACTACATGTTGGCCTATGTATCAGTCATTGAGACTGGAGAACTGATTAACATTAAGATCCAGGCTCTGTCATGAGGATTAAACATCTATATAGCATGTGACTCAGAACATGTTTCAAAGAAAATTGATTTCAATATCACAAAGGTTGTATACGTTTTTCAGAAATAGTTTAAGAAAAGCTATTATTAGTAAGCAGTTTTTGCACATGTTTATTTTAATAGATCTAATTTAGGACTCCTATATAAGTAGGATGACTGAGCCAGATATAAACTCTGCTCAGACAGTTGTCTCAGGTTCATGGTTGATTAATAGTGATCTACATCTGTTATTTACATTGATAATCTCCTGTTGAATATATTAATGTGAGGGGTAACAACACCCTCACCTGTATTTACAGTTGTTCTTTATTGTAAGGTTAATAGCACAGATATATCACTTAAGACATGTGTGACTGGTTGTTGCTTAAAAAACATGGGTTTTGAGATAAAGATTATTTTATCTCACTTATATAATGAGTTTGCATTGTAATTTGTGGGAAATCACAAGGAAACCAGATAGAATTGATGAATCTCTCCAGTATGCTCTCTGTAATTATGGGTACACATCTCTTATCGTATACCCATTTTCACCTCTGGTTAATAATTATGTACCCCTAAATCAGTGCTAGGGGTTTCGTCTAACTGTCAAATTGTATGAAAGGAATTTTACCCATTTCGAAAATGTCAAACACCATTTTAAATAATCACAGACATGTTGCTGGTTTATTTCCATCTGTAAGTTATTTTAGAAGTGTTTTTATTTCTGAATGATAGGACATTATTCCAGGAAGTATCTGGACCAGTTAGAGGGAGCTACATGTAACATATCCAATAGTCAGAGACCTGATTAACAAGGAGGGATTTTTTAAGAGACAACCATCTTATATATATATTAGGAAAGGATACCAACTAACTGTCAGTTTGGCTACCATATCAATTAATGTAATAATCGGTGTAACATTCAGGTACGATTTTAAAGGATCTCACATTTACTAAACCTTATATCTTTTCACATCCTCTCATTAACATTATTATCAAAAGTTAAAAACAGGGGGAAATACTTTGAAGGACCGTATTGCATCTTCTTCCATTTTAATAGTTTTACATCATTTATAAATTACATTTTCAGAATAAATATGTCTAGCATTTTCCCAGGTGTGTTAAGAGCACTGTTACATTACAAGAAATAAATGGGTAGTAGATAAAATTGGAGTTTACTTACCATCAGCCTTGACGAGTCCGATAATGATTGCCAGGAACACAATCCCAGCATACACCTTCATGTCTACAGCATTAGCGCTGATCACACCTTACCTATAGTAGAAAAAAAACAGCAAAAAAATGGTCAGTGGTTACCGGCATTTATTGAGGGCTTGATCCTATTTCCTGAAACTGTAAGCTCCAACACCATGTAGACCAGAGGGCATTCCTTTGGGGTAAGGGAAGGGACAGTGGTTAGTAGGTTGAAAGATGAAGGTCTGGCTGTTAGTATTCAAATTGTTCTCCTCATGGTAGAAATCCAAGGTAGATATATAAGCGTAGAAACAAGACAGAAAATGCAGGCTTAAACTATTTTCTATCCTCACATTACATTACCATTTATTATCATTTTCTTCCAAACATTAACACTTGTTTGAAAACAGCTCTTCACACATGTACATCCAACAGTTCCAGTTTAACTATAAACATCTGAAGAGATCCTCTCATTTCTCACCAACACTTCATTAACTCAGGTTAAAACAGACTTGTCACATCTGTAAAACCAGTCTTTCTATGCCTCTTATAACATGGACACTATGGATTAGGCTTTCTGGGCATGTATTAACACTTCAAAGCACATAGCTTCAATGTAGCTTCTTAACCCTACTCACAGTTCCTGTTGATAGACAGATACATTTAACTTGTACACAGATTTCAAGGTGGTCATTGATGCTATCCTCAAAACTCCTCCTGAACAATAGAGATTATTTGAAATGTACTGAATGGAGAGGTGGGAATCACTCTAGTCTAGATATTCCTACAGACTTCCCAGCATGGACTTCACATAAGGTTTGCCTCTGCCCACAAAACTATTGCTACAATACACACTCAATGTAGTACAGGTTACCAGCTGATCACAGAGCCAAGGACAGTCTTGAGTTAGCCAGCCTTAGCCTATAGTAATCTGGGGGACTTGCTTGGCCACCACAACACTGAGTGAAACGCCTAAGGGCATACTACATTAAACATGAGCTCCATGTGACTACTCCTCTATGTGGCCATGCTCTAAACATCCAGACCAACCAATCACCGATTCAGTTACATACAAACTTCAAAGTGTTCATTACAACCTACTATTGTTCCTTTGATAAAATCACTAAGTGTTAGTTCCCTAAAGAGCCTAATATGAAGAGGGCCAGTGATGACACATGTGCAGGCGCCTGCTGTCAGCTCATCTGACCTTCTCTTCAGGCTCATATCTCTACAACATCAACATGTGTTAAGGTTGAACAAGACAACCAGCAACCACTGCCTGTTGAGGCCATGTCATATATCCCTGACACTTTATTTGTAAAATTCAACGGGGATACATCTGTTGTGTATTTAAAGATATGTATATCACTCGGCGTAGACTAGCTTTATGTAAGGCATGGTATCATGGTATTTTAGAGCTCAGAAGGTACATCTTAAATATCAGTTATAACATTCATTATAATCAAGTTTATTATGAGAAAGCCTTAATAACTTGGTACTAAATAATAATGTCTACAGTACTTAGGAGACACTTGATAATTGAAATTTTATATTTAACACACTGACTGGAAAGAGTCAAGACATAAGCATCAGAAATTTAGCGTTGTGAAGAAAACATCTGCTACCTGAGCATTACAAGTGCACATGTTTCTAAGGACATTCAAGTCCTCATACATGTATATAGAAGGTCTGTCTAGCACAGCAAGCGTAACAGTTGGAGGACTTACTTAATTAATGTTTTAAATGATGAATATTGTACACACTAACTATTGGTATACGGTTATGAATGGATGTAAACACCAACCTATAATTGGCTTGATAATTGGTAATTACACTACCTGTATGTTAGGGTTAAATGTAACCAATGTTTGATTGTTTTATTTATCAGGGTTTAATTTCGTAGTGAGAAGTTTTTCTCAGATAAGCCAAAGGATTGTCTACTTCTCACTCAGCAATATTTAAATAGAATGAACCAAAATGCAACTTTCCCCAAAAAATGTAAAAACCTGCAAGTGACTCCTTCAGATAGCTGAGGTGACCTAGGTGACTTGTACCAGTGAGCTATAAATTTTCTAAAGGGAAATCAGTTATCCCACACATCCAGTTATAACAACTCTAACTGACTACTTAATATAGTAAATGCCATTCACAATGATTTTGAAGTAGTTTATAAGAGAAACAAAGTGAATATTGGTTACTATTAATTCTGTGGTATTTTTACATGGTATTTCTTCACAGATGTTAGAGTCTGTTACATTGGGGCAAGTGAGTATTATACCTGTGCATGTAGTGAACACACCTGGTAGTTAATAGGACACTGTGTTCTCAGCCAGTTCAGGTCCAGTAGTCTCATATAACCTAATCTACAAGGTGTTTACTATGAAAGCTTCTGACAATGCAACAACAACACATACTGCCTACTACCACATACTGTAATTCCCCACGCTCAACGAACCATATCATTGGGCATAGAATGTAAACTGCACAAAATTATTTTAACCATCCCATAGATACCTGTTTAAAGCTTTACTTCTTCGATTAGGGGTTATGGTGCAATTAAATCAGTCAACAGAAATATTTATTGATGGTTGAGGCTTGCTGCCAAACTGAAGTTTATTTCCTTCATATGACCATGTGCCAGCCCACTACATTCTAGGTGAAGGGAACAGTTTTGAAGAGCCCACAACAGATGTGTTTTGTGTGGCCTTTTACCTCACAGACTACCAGGGCAACAGGTAGATAGATGTAGGGTTCTGTGTCTCTATAAAAGTGTAGGGTAACCGTATGTAGATAGGCAATAGGCAGCTCCATCCAAGCACCTGCTAACAATATTATGACAGGGAACAAAGGCAATAAGTTTGTCTACAAAATAACAAACTGGTTTAGTCAATCACAACATAAAGGATAAACTGATTTCTTGTCCTACTACCTAACCAGACATCAGATCAGATAGAAGTTAAGGATCAATCAATTTTACAGTTGGCAAATGTTGAAAAGCTAATGTGGAGATGAATGGTAATAATCTGGCAAGTTTTGTTTGCATCAGATTATAAGGCAAGTGTATAAGTTTCAAAGTTCATAATTACATGTAGTATTTCTATATGTAATCTTGTTTAATTAGTGTTTAACGCCTTACATTAAGTTTTTATTAACATGACATGACAGCTTAATATTTACACCAACAAGGACAAGACAGGATAATAAAAAACCAATGAAAATCAGAACAATTAAAAGATGTAATTACAAATACATCAATTATAAACAGATCAGCTTCTTACTGCACATAAGCTGTGAGAGCACCAGGGCAATGTTCAGGATTAACACTGTACTCAAACAATATTCACTCACAGGACAGCATGCCAGTCCAATGAATGAAGGAAATCACTAATCATGAATAAAGTCTACACCACAGGCAACAAACAAAGACATCATGAACATGTTGCCCTTTGAGTTCTGACAACAGCAGCCTGGGTATCATCAGGGCATGTTGGTACGGGAATTTCTCTCTAAACAGGGTTTATGGTGGTGGTGGGGGATCCTGATCATTTTACAACTTCATTTTGATTTGTTTGATAAGGGTCTAACATTATTCACTCAAATAAGCACTTTAAAGGTTAAATGGGTAAAGTTATGTATGTGATAAATCAATTGGTGACCGATATAAAACAGCAATAACACATTATTAATGATATAAGGAGTATTATATCTGATCTTAGTCTCTATGTAAAACTTAATTTGAGAATCATTCAGATTATTTGTTTGTTTTATTGGTGTTTAACGTCGTACTAAAGGGTATTTCACTTATTTGATGACGGATTGTCCACTTCACACTGTACACAGCCTTATTACGGTGTAAAACTGGGAGGAAACCTTGTAAAAACCACCCCCGCAACTGCCATAGCCACAACATGTGACTCACTCATATACCTGATGGTCAACAGGCGGTCTTGATCCCGTAAACGGTAAATCGAAGCAGGTTCAGTATAGGAAGCACACTTGCTACCAATAAGCAACGGCTGCAGGCGATATTTATATAATCATGACACGATACCATGCTACATCTGATTCAGATATCAGTAAAAGCTGATCATGATACGATATTATGATACATGTAACATCTGATTCAGATATCAGTATGAGCTAACCATGACACCATATCATGCTACATCTGATTCAGATATCAGTATGAGCTGATCATGACACCATATCATGCTACATCTGATCCAGATATAATTATAAGCTGACCATGACACCATATCATGCTACATCTGATTCAGATATCAGTATGAGCGGACCATGACACCATATCATGCTACATCTGATTCAGTTATCAGTATGAGCTGACCATCACACCATATCATGCTACATCTGATCCAGATATCAGTATGAGCTGACCATGACACCATATCATACTACATCTGATTCAGTTATCAGTATGAGCTGACCATGACACCATATCATGCTACATCTGATCCAGATATCAGTGTGAGCTGACCATCACACCATATCATGCTACATCTGATCCAGATATCAGTGTGAGCTGAAAATGACTTAATATCATGCTACATCTGATCCAGATATCAGTATGAGGCTGAGCTGATCATGACACCATATCAAACTACATCTGATTCAGATATCAGTATGAGCTGACCATGACATAAAGACACCAATGTGTGTCTGTTTTAGATCTTAGCATGAGCTGATAATCATTCTTACATGTAACAAAAAATGGCTGCTATGCAGTTGTCAAGCTGCTTAACAAACTGCCAGGGAAGAAAATTACAGAAATTTCTATTCTGGTTTCAGATTCATCATTATTTACTTCAAAGGCTGTTGAAACAGGCCATCAGTTGTCACTCTTGACACAAACTTTCAAATAGACTTTAAATATGGCCATATCATTTGGAAAAATAAAAGTGCTAAATAAACCTTGATGTGTATAGTCAATGAATAATTAAAATTGTTTGGTCTTTGCTTCCAGGAGTCAGCTAGGTTGAGCAAATAAAATATATGATGTCAGGAGTAGTGATCCTATTACACATAAATGCATACGTATCTAAAATACTAATGTTCTAAAACCTTTCTATGATAAGTCATATTGCCAACTAAAGATGCCCATAATGTCAGTAAAAAGCAGTGATCAGTGTATACATGTACCGGTAGCAGAGGACACCGGGATATGGTAAGTGAATACATGTACAGGTATCAGAGGACACTTGAACATTGATCAATGAATACATGTTCAGGTACCAGAGGACACTTGAACATTGACCAATGAACACATGTCCAGGTACCAGAGGACACCTGAACATTGATCAATGAACACATGTACAGGTATCAGAGGACACCTGAACATTGACCAATGAACACATGTCCAGGTACCAGAGGATACCTGAACATTGATCAATGAACACATGTCCAGGTACCAGAGGACACCTGAACATTGATCAATGAACACATGTCCAGGTACCAGAGGACACTTGAACATTGATCAATGAACACATGTTCAGGTACCAGAGGACACTTGAACATTGATCAATGAATACATGTCCAGGTATCAGAGGACACTTTAAGATTGTTCAGTGAACACATACAGGAATCAAGCCTGATCTGAAAACATGTGAGGATTGTTTAGTGAATACACAAATGTTTTGGATGATCTAAGGACACATGAGGATGTTCAGTGAATACAAACATATAGGTATCAGATGAACTGAGTATACATCAGGATTGTTTGGTGAATACAAACATACAGGTATCAGACGATCTGAGGACATATGAAGACTGTTTAGTGAATACAAACATACATGTATGATCTGAGGAGACATGAGGATGTTCAGTGAATACATACATGTATTGGAGGATCTCAGAACACCTTATCAACTCTATGTATCATCTACATAGTTCTTTGTTATCAATGCTTCGACATTATAACTACCTTGGAAAGGCTGAGAAGTTTAATAATTAAATAGTATCAGAGTTATGAAGCAGGCTTGTAATATGTGGATTGTTGTTTTTTTTTATGCAGACATCAGAACCTCTCTCCACGCTGCTTTAATGTACTGGAAAACCTTCAAGGCTTTCAATTCTACATTTTCTCTCAAAAAAACAAGAAAGATGAACTCTTGGTGATAGTTAAAAGATCCATTAAGCAAGCAAAAAGAGCATGTGAAATACATTCTCTTCAGATCTACGTGAAAGAAATAAGTCCCACTGCAACACATAATACTCCTTCTCACAAACCTAATTATCAAGGAACATAAATAAATGTATGGGCTGCACTTCGATTACGACTAAACAATTCATGTTTAGGTTTTTTGTAGGACAGATAATATTACACTTTAACGCAAGACATCCCAATGATTTACAAATAGTGCCAGACAAACATTTGTGTGATGGTTGATACTATAGTACTACACGTAGAACTATGCCTACATACATGTATAAATTCCACACAGGTGTCGGTACTTAATAATGATACATAGTGCATGTGTTTAGATTATTTAGTCTCATCTTATTTCAAACTAGTACTTTTTAGTCTCGAACCATATGCGTCAATGATATTTGCAAAACACATGCGAACAGTTGTAGACATTATTCAGTTTGTGTACATTTTTAGACAAGCTTTATGTAAATGGCAATTCAGTATATAACAGAGGGTTTGACTGTTTTTTGTGTGTGCATATTAATGTTTGAATCATCTGCTTATTAAGTTTGGTAGAGAAAGGTGTTTATGTGTGGGGAAAGGCGCAGGAACATTTGGCTAGCAAATCGGCATAGCTATGAGTACAAAGTCTTGTATTGCTGGTAAAATCTGTCTGTATGAGAGTGGATATTGGATTACATGGAACCATATCTCTAAGCCCACCAACTCTGTCCTACTGGATGACTCACAGCTGATAATCCTACTGGTGAGAACCACTAATCCTCTTAAATCCATAGCTTAAATAGAGAGTCAGTTAGCATATCACTAATTGAACAGAGAATAGTATGGACTAATTGCTCAGAACGTGGGAAACCTATAACTGGTGTTCTGTAGATTAGCTACAATGGTACAACACTAATCCAGCATCAGAAATAACTGTGACATTGATTGCTCAATACAACATTACTGTAAGCAATGGAACAGTTAAAAGCAAGGCTGTGACAGGGATCATTCAGAACTATTTTCAAAAGAGGGGACATGATCTGTAAGCTTATCAGGAATCCTATCTTGAATGTATTGTTAGTGACCCTGGCTCAACAATTTTACTGCCCGCAATACTTTTTTTTGTTTGATTGGGGTTTAACACCGTGCTTAAGGCTATTTCACTCATATGACAGCGTGTTTGTTTGATTGGGGTTAAATGTCGTTCTTAAGAGTATTTCACTTATATGACGTGCCAGCCCAATGGGTGAAGGAAACCACCCTCAACACCACTGGCAACAAACAAAGACA
>JARFOD010023869.1:0-10867 GCA_031763545.1 Mopalia muscosa
TTGCAAAGGGAGATAACTAATACGTGTCAACTTGGGCGAGAAACTCAAATAAAACTTTATTTAAACGTCAGAGAAGAGGGAGTTTAATTAGTGTCATTTTTCTATCCCCAAAAAAATCAGAGAAAAATCGGATATATGTTTCGAGAGGCCGGCCATTGCGGCAGATCAATTTCCAACTTTCACCATGGGTTGAGATAGGCAGGACGTAGGGCTAAGACGGAGGAATCAGCCCTATTCTTTGTTCTACGCATCTATATGCTTTCTTTTGTCCATTTAACGGACAGACCATAACTGTCCAAGCCATATGTAAAAAAGTGAAATACGTTTATGCATGGCGTAAAATCGCGTCTAATCGGACAAAACTGAGAGAAAAAAATTTTGAAGTATGTTTAACATTTCTTTAAATTTCAAAATAACATAAAACAAAGAAACAAAAAACGGGTTTGAAATTACTGTATCTTTCATAATTTGAATTTAAGACAAGCCGGAATTGTAAAAGTATAGGCCCACATCACATTATAAACTTGTCAAATTAGGAAGAGCTAACAAACAAAAACGGATATGAAATTACTGTCTCTTTCACAGCGATACGAACTGAAGTAGTACAGAACATTTAACACTGTTACCTTCCACTCCGTCCTCGTCCATACTCAACGCCCATTTCTCCTGACGACACGGCCCGAAAGTGTCAGCTGTCTTTTTGCTGCATATTCGAAAATGACGATAAACGTAAGACTGACGTCACATAGGCCTACCGTCAGTTACAATGGAAATTAGGAGCAATTAAGGTACATAGAACGTCAAAAGTCTTCTAATACCTTCTAGTACTTACAATTAATCAATTGCAAAATATCTACAGTATAAACTAAATTGTCAGCATAAATAATATATTGTCTCAAAATGTCTCTTAAATTTGGGAGTAATCATATTTTTATTTTTTTATTTTTTTTTATTTTTTTAATTTTATTATTATTTTTTTTTTTATATTTGTTATTATTTATTTTTAATCTTTAAGTCTTGCATGATCAAAATAAATATGTCGTTCTTCAAAATTTAAATTATTTCGATAAATAAGTTTAAAAATAAAAAATGACTGAAAAGTTAGTAAATACATGATAATTTTAGACGTTCCCTAGTCTAAAAATAACTCGTGACTTGCACTCAGACACGCAATCCTGACGTACTCAAAGGCTATATTGGTTTTTACAAATCATACATTTGGAGTATTAATATTTGTAACAATTCTAAACAGAACTCTTTTAAAATAAAATATTATTAATTATTTGATAAGTTTTGTGTGATAACTGTCGATAAAAGTAGAAAATATAGAAAACATTTTATAGCCATGAACGATCTGCTTGCGCGGCTCTTCGGTAAAGACGCCTTCTGATTGGTCAAAATGTTATGTCGTATTGGAAACGTTTGTTGTGCTATAAAAGCCCGTGTTGTTCAGCTTGGCAACACTTGTGAATGAAACTGGAAGTGAAACGTGTCGAAGCTGGTAACAGCAGGTAAAACAACTTCGGTCATTTGTGTGAATCTTACAACAATCAATCAGTTTCTAGGAAAGTGTATAATTGAATTTGTTTAAAAGGAACCAAATCATTTTTCCATCTCCGCCATTTTTCTTGTGAAAGGTTTCAACTCGTAATCGGTAGACGTTCGCGTGACTGTCGGGAGGGCGGTGGTACGTTCGACATACGTTTATCAAACGATAGGACTGTGAAATCGATGAATATCCTTGTCAAATCAGTTCTAATAATGGCAACAAGAAGAAAGACACGTCGTGGAAGGAGGCGAAATCGTCCAAATTCATCTAGAAGAAAATTATTTGTTCCAGTGGTGTATCCGAATTTAATTGGGAGGAATTGGAAAGAGAGTTTACGAAGTTGTACCCAGGAAAAAATGAGGACTACATATACAAGTTTATCTCTACCATTTAAAGACTCTACTCTTTTATTTGATAGTTCTCCAAACAAGGAAAATGCTAAAGCGTGTGAATTTTCTTTTTCACATTGGTGGCATAGGACACCTCAGAAGAAGTCTCAGAAACTTGTCCGACCGCCTTATACACCTACAGCTCCTAATAACTCAACACAGTATATCATCAATGATAGGGTTCCATTTGAAGATGTTCATGAAATTCAAGATGACGAGTGCAAATCTGAGAATCTATGCAATTTGAATGGTTCTTTATTACATGGGCTTGGGAGAACGGACTTTTGTGAGAGACTTGAAGATACAGATTCCATTTGTAAAACTCCAGAAAGCGGAATGATGGAAAGAGAGTTAGTTGAGAGGTTATCCCCTGCCCTTGTAACAGACAATTTTATTTCTAAATCTAAAAATGACGACTCTTATTACGAGTCTCCGGAGGACATAGACTTTTTCTCATTCGTACAAAACGATTTCTTAGAAAGCTACGAGAATATGAGAAGGGATTCCCTTTTAAGACTTTCCAAAGACGAATTAATATCAAAGATCATTGGTTTAGAGAAAAAATTTGATTCTCTAGCCAAAATTGTTTATCCTGAAATTACAGCTTTATTATAGATTTGATTGGAGATAATATCCAACATGGCTGTTAACTTGTCTGAACTTGAAACGGGCAAAGCTTGAAAGTTCTGGAGTCCAGATCAACCTTGTTGGACAGAATTGTACATGAAATGGTACTTTAATTTTTGTCTTTTTCTTTCTAAATAGTATTCTAAATGAAGAATTTGTTTTTTTATTATATATATTTTTTTAGATTTTTCAAGTTTTGTATAAAAAATACATATGGTAAACATATACAACAACAAAAATGTATATAGAGAAGAAAAGAGCTGTTTAAAAATCTTTTCAATGTTTTATGAAGAATCCATTTTAGATTATGTTCTTTTGTTTTTGCAGCTGCACCAAGGTGTCCGCATCTGCTCGATCCACTCCTTGGTTTGAGACAGCAACTCGATGGAAGGTAATCTACCGTCTACGTTGTTTACCATTACAACCTGTGAATCGTCGTCTATGTTGGTTAAGTTTTCATTCTATTGTCTGAAAGTTTAAAAGAATTCGATTCATTAGAATGAAAATATCGATTTCATGCCATGTAGGAAGTATTGGAACAAATGTATAGAAATTAATGAAGATTTTAGTTATGCGAAAATAAATTTTGATACATATATTGTAAAAAAAAAAGTGCTGCAGTTGTGTTGATATTTAAGAATTTTTCCCTTCCCAGCTTGGAGACCATTACCATACGAGTGTTGTGGGGATCGGATGCTTCAAGGAGAACCAGGCTTGAAAGGGGGTCTTTTCTACTTTTTTTCATCTGCTGCTTTTGCAGTTTTGTTGGTATAAATATAATGGTTTAATGGAAAAAATGAATTAAATATGTTTGTGGCTGTCTACTAAGTACATGTAAGTTTCTAAAATATTTATACTTCAAGCAGAAGAATCCTATTTTAGTGGATTATCTCTCCATTGATTGATAAACGCAATGCTTAAGCAACCTTAAACACTCTTCTCATCGTTAACTGTTTAAATTGTTATAACAACAAAGTCAAATGGTTCTAAGGAACACAAGATGTGATGCTGCTTGGCACGGAGGAAACCCAAATCTCACCACAACGCAGGATTGAACATTTTATCCAGGTGTTGGGGGGGTTTTATTATTGGAGAACATGGTCGTGTCACAGTAAGTTTCTAAAGCATTGTCAAAACTGATCAATTTAATTTGACTAATCTGTATGCTGATTAAGTTAAAATCTGGGTACCATAAATTTTTGGTTGGTCAATGCTAACAAGTTGATATTTTAGGAACTTTCTGTACTCTTTCTATAAATTTGGTTATATTATACCCCTGTTACAAAGTAATGGAAGGGTATGTTGATGTCTATTTTGTCTGTCTCTCGATCAATTTTTTCCACACAAATTTTACATGTGTATTAAACAGGCCTGTGCTTTTGAGGAGGGACTGACTGAAGGGGATCTTGGTTATGCAAACTTAGGTTTTTAAAAAGGAGGACCAACTTATAGGTTGCCCAAATTTTTGCATTGTGCTACTGATTTTGAAAAATCCAATCATCAATGAAGTTATTTTTATTTATATTTTTATAAGTGCACACTTGTGTATTTTAGAAAGCAGCTATAAAGGTAATGTAATCTACCAACAATTTAAAGAAACTATTTTACAGTTTTACCGGAAAAGATTATATGACAGGCATGTTTAAGGAGCTCAATTTGGTGCCTTTTGCTAATTGAACAAACCTAATACGGGGGTAACCTTATTTGCGTATTGTAATTTTTAGGTCAACGGTTAATATCTGCCATAAATGGGAGTTTTAGTGTTTTCAGGACTGGGATGGAAAGAAGGGCGGCATGATCCGGCATCTATGTAAAAGGACAACTGAACAAATTGGCATCTAAGTTTTTAAAAAACTGATCAAAATATTCGAACTGATTTTAAAGCATGAATGATCCTTATAACAGTTCTGAATAGCACTGAATGTTCAAATTTGAAATAACTCTTTACATCTTTGTTAGGCTAGTGTCGGTTAATGTTGGAATACCCCGCCATCATATAAGTGAAATACCCTTGAGCATGGCATAACATACCAATCAAAGTTGTAATGCATTAGTTAATAAACACTGTCCGATCAACAGCATTTAATTGGAAAAGTTTTTGTTAAGAATTGACTCTGAATGTGACTGGTCTCTAGGATTCTTTTGTGCTAGTCTTGCTTTGTCCATTTAATTCCAGGGAGGTGGGAATCTCCAAGCTTTTGTCAATGTGGTGGGTACCAAAATACTATTTGCAATATCCCGCACTGTTTACACCGCAAATCATGTTTTACGGCCTTTATCAGTCTCTAGATATCATCACATTGTTTCAGTCACATTTAAAAAAAATCTGCATAGTTAAGAATACTTGGAAGCGGAGGTATGGGTAGGGAACTTCTGGGTGCTAATGCAGAGGGATGGATGGAACTCATGTTGCCCTGGTGCTCTCAGCGCTACAAGGGGAACAGGAAGCCAATCTGTTTGTGGTGTCTGTCATGTCCTGTTGTCGTCCTGTCTTTGTTTGTTGCCAGTGGTGTTGAGGGTGGTTTCCTTCACCCATTGGGCTGACACTTCATCATATAAGTGAAATACCCTTGAGTATGACGTTAAACCCCAAACAAACAAATCTGGGTGCTCATTTGAAGCCCAATGTTTGAGGTCTTTGAATTGTATCCTGTGGTTGTCTCTCTTTGCCTAGTTTTGGTTGTTGCTCGTGGTGACGAGGTAGGTTCATTCACCCATTGGGCGGTTAGTGAGATAACCTAAAGTATGGCATTAAAACCCCAAACAAATGGTGTACTTTAATTCAAGGTGCATGCAAATCATTGTGCATGAGTCAAATAGTATTACTGATGACCTGTTTAACTGATCACATGTTTAGACCTTAAAGTAGTCTGCGATGTGATTGGCCGGAATGTCACAGGTATGGGAATGAACTGGACTCAGGTAAACTCTACCATCTATCCTATTTATTTTGAACGTGTAACTGTTGTAAAACTGTCATAACTGCTTTACCATTATGATTATCCAAACAAATTTTGCAATGGTGACCAGGGACCATAGAATTAGCCAGAATTCAAGTAGAGGGTGTCTCAAATCACCATTTTTACAGAAACAGGGAGTCTCATTTCAGTGAACCCCTATCTTTCTCGTGTTAAATTTGAGTGAAACAGGGTCTCAAATGGCTTCTTAGGTGTTATAGACAGGGAGACGTCCCTCTGGCTAACACTATGCTAGAAATCGAAAGTATGATGTCCAAAATAGTAATTTTGCTTTACTTGTTAAGTATTAACTGACTGTCCAATTTGATCAATCCCCTATCTCTGGCATGTTAAAAGTTCTTAAAAATGAGTGTCCAAATAAGGCCATTGACTGACCTAGACCATCTAATGAAAATACCTGCCAGTCTTTTGTTCTTCACGAATATTATGATCTGGCGAAAAGTGTGTCTTAAGTGCAACTAGATCCGGCTTGATGTGAGTTCATGAAAGGTCGCAGTCCAAGCTAACCAGTAGAAACGCTGCTTACAGGAAGCTGTGGTAACCACCTTATCCAGCTAAGACCAGCCAGACCTGCTTCAGTAATGTATTTTTTTTTTTTTATCGCGCTGTCCTGTATTGTCAACAGAAAATAAGCAGGAAACTGGGATCTAAGAAAAGCCATGTTAATAATCGTAAGAACAAGCTCTGGTTCCTCAGCCAGAATTAGGAAGAGGCTCTGTGATGGGTCAACTGGTTCCTCAGCCAGAATTAGGAAGAGGCTCTGTGATAGGTCAACTGGTTCCTCAGCCAGAATTAGGAAGAGGCTCTGTGATAGGTCAAGTGGTTCCTCAGCCAGAATTAGGAAGAGGCTCTGTGATAGGTCAAGTGGAAATACCCTAGAGTACAACGTTAAACACAAATCAAACATCTTTGTCCCTGCATATGATCAGGATAAAGTGTCGATATAAAATGTACCATGTACCGGAATACAATAAAGATACAGATTATTCAAGAAGTTTTGACCAATTGCTGAAGTCATTTATTTAAATCGTATGAAAATGATAACACAAGGAAGGTGTGCACAATCTGCAGAAGAAATCTGCAATTTGAAATCTGTGCATGCTATGTACACGGCTGAAATATTTTGAAATAAAATTATTTTTAATTTATGATATATTCTTGTTTTCATACTTCTTTAGATAGACAACAATGCTTTTAACAATAGGCCAGGGCCTGTAAGACGTTTCCTCTGCAATATTGGATTCATTTCTGGGTTCTATAAAAAAAAATGTCCAGTACAGTTCTGTATCCAAAATAAGCAACTGTACTTCAGTGATGTACCGCATCATATAAGTGAAATACCCTTTGAGTAAGACCTAAAACCCCACTCGAACAAATCAACGATGTACTCAGTAAAGATGTACCCAGTAAAAGAGACATATGGCCTATTGTTAAATTGAGATTTTATGTAATTTTTATGGAGAAAAATGAGTGCTTTGTCTGAAACATTTTCTCATTCTTAGGGGGAAAAATCAATTTCAATGCTGATTTCTTTTTTCCATTGAAAGCAAGTTATGAAGTTGAGATAAGAAAGGACCAATTGGAGGAGAAAACTGAAATTTATCTTCACAGTCCAGGTTTTCTTGTATTGTTGATGTAAAAGTCTGGATTTATTTAAAGGTACTCCAAAATGGGTTTTAAATCCGCTTAACAGTGACTGAATTACAAAGATAATACTATAAACTATCTGTAAAATAAATCCTATATTTTTCTGACCCTTAGAATTTGTTTTATTCACTTACAAACTTGCAACTTTTCATATAAGTTATTTGAGCTGTGGCATAGGCAGGGGAAACTCCATTCGGAAAAAACTGTTTCCCTTTGTTGATAAGATGGTTTTCAGCGATCTGTTTTGTTCGTTTGTTTGCTTGTTTGTTTTATTGATCGGGGTTTAGAGTCCTACTCAAGGGTATTTCACTTATATGACAGTGGATTGTCCATTTCACATTGTTATTTGCCTAAATTACAATGGAACACTGAGAGGTGCAGTTGCTTACCACTAAGCCAGGGCCATGGGGCTTGGGCAACAGGAAGCAGCCTTGTAACCGTCTACAGATGAATCTGAGGGGTCTAGCAACTTGAATACAATCCATATTAATACTTACTTGAGTAGATTATTTATACTATTTGTGCCTCTGTCAACAACTCGGAGAACTTCTCCAGTCTTACGAGATAAATGCCATCGAAGTGATAATCTGCAAAATAAATACAAACACTTGAATGAATGAAAAAGTATAACAAACTGATGTGTATGTTATTGGGGTTTAAAGTTCATAAACAAGGGTATTTCTCTAGGTGGATCATCAACTTCTCACTAAATATGGTGGAGGTAATCTAATAAAGCCAGCCACATCTACAACCTGAACATCTTCTCTAGCCAAGGGTTACTATTCCGAGCCACTCTGCATTACAAAACTTGGCAGATAGTTAATGTACAATGAATGTTCTAGTTAACTCTCCCAGATTACAGTTACATTCGCAGCCATTTTCCCTAGCCAAACACAACATCCGATTGGATGCGTACAAGTTCCTATGCATCCAATCAATTGTTTGAAAGCCGATTTCCATGAATTATCCACCAAGGGTTGAAATACAGAGTAGCTCTGAAGATACCATCAGAATCACTTCAAGAAAGTTTTTTTGTGGTGAACATAAGATCAAGCTAGTGGGAACGGCGCTCTAACCGCCTTAGCTTGAAAAACCCTTAAATTATTCCTCCATGTAAAAGGGGTGAATCTTCATATATATAATGGCTAATTTCACATATACCATGCTGAAACAAAGCCGAGTTAACTTGTTTTTTAGAAATATATCTGAGTTTAACTATTCCCTTACATTTATTTCTTTTTTACTTAAGTCTTTGCTCCTTTGATTTTTAAAACAGTAATTCAGACAGTTCAGCCTGGATCTAATTATTTAAACACTTAAATAATAATATGATATTGTCAGACAAATTTTACCTGTGTAGATGAGTGAAGAGTTTAACTTGGACTCGTCGTGTTGTATATTGCTGAACTTTAATCCATAAAACTGAACGCATGTTGTTCAGAAAGCCAGTGCCACCTGAAATTTAAGAAAAACAGTTTGTAGAAAAAAAATCAGGTTTTTATTTCGAATTATCAACCCATAATCAGGGTCTATCCCCCTTTTTGGCTTGATTCTAACACAGATATTATGACAATAATTTGGGTTTATAGAATTTTGTGCGTCCATTCCTAAATTAAATTGACTGTAGAAACTCTTCTGGAAAACACATTCACTGGAAAATACATTCACTGGAAAACACATTCACTGGAAAATACATTCACTAAAAAATACATTCACTGGAAAATACATTCACTGGAAAAGACATTCACTAGGAAATACATTCACTAGAAAATACATTCACTGGAAAAGACATTCACTGGGAAATACATTCACTGGAAAATACATTCACTAGAAAATAAATTCACCGGAAAATAAATTCACTGGAAAAATACATTCACTAATACATTCACTGGAAAATATTTTCACTGGAAAACATTCACTGGAAAATACATTCACTGGAAAATACATTCACTGGAAAATACATTCACTGGAAAATAAATTCACTGGAAAATACATTCAATGGAAAATAAATTCACTGGAAAACACATTTATTGGGAAATACATTCACTGGAAAATACCTTCACTAGAAAATAAATTCACCGGAAAATAAATTCACTAGAAAAATGCATTCACTGGAAAATACATTCACTAATACATTCACTGGAAAACACATTCACTGGAAAATAAATTCACTGGAAAATACATTCACTGGAAAATAAATTCACTGGAAAATACATTCACTAGAAAATAAATTCACCGGAAAATAAATTCACTGGAAAAATACATTCACTGGAAAATACATTCACTGGAAAATACATTCACTAATACATTCACTGGAAAATACATTCACTAATACATTCACTGGAAAATACATTCACTAATACATTCACTGGAAAATAAATACACTTATACATTCACTGGAAAATAAATTCACTGGAAAATACATTCACTGGAAAATACATTCACTGGAAAACACATTCACTGGAAAACACATTCACTGGAAAATAAATTCACTGGAAAATACATTCACTGGAAAATACATTCACTGGAAAATACATTCACTGGAAAACCATTAAAGCATTGATAAAGCCAAGATTGTTTCTAGAAGATTTTTTCAGGTTCTTATCCAAAATTTATTAGACCACTATCTGAATCCTGTCCCCTTTCGTCTAAATTTGCTTAATCGTTTGTTTTTGTTTGTTTGATTGGGGTTTAACGTCCTACTCAAGGGTATTTCACTTATAGCTCAATGGGTGAAGGAAACCACCCTTGACACCACTGGCAACAAACAATTGTTTGTTTGGTTGTTTGTTTGATTGGGGTTTAACGTCGTACTCAAGGGTATTTCATTTATGTGACGACATGCCAGCTCAATGGGTGAAGGAAACCACCCTTGACACCACTGGCAACAAACAAAGACAGGATGGGACAAATACAGAACGACAACAACAGGACGCAAAAAAAGACACCACAAACAGATCGGCTTCCTGTTCCCCTTTAGCTCTGAACGCAGCAGGGCAACATGAAGCTCCCTCCAATCACCTGCTCTAAATTTGCATTTTGCCACTGATTTTCACAAATGCTGTGATCCTATTATTATCATTGAAGGCTGTATTGTATAGCAATTTTGCTTTATTTTTAACAATGGCGCATTGATGTATTTAAAATATCAGCAAACCAGGGAAAAATGCAAATGTTAGATTATCTCACAAAAGTTAAGAGGGCCGAATTTAAGGCTCAGCCAGAAAAGATGACAGCACATGCATGCTTTCAATAACCAATCATATATCGATTTCATGCTTACTGGATTGTTGTTCCCTTTATATACATGTAACATACCTGCTCCTCCTCCTTGTAAGAATTTCAGGGCACAGTAAATAAGTAAGAGGTCCCAGCGGAATTCCAGAATAGATCCTGGGGCCACCGTGGTTATATCGCCAGATGAAACGGCCTGTGATACTGCTGGAGTTAAACTGTTCACTGAAGCGAAAAATATACTCCGTTTTAAGACAATACAATAAAAGCATCAATGCAATCCAAAAAAGCATTGATATACCAGGAGTTCATTCCAAAGATGTGGGTTTTATAGCATGCTATAGGTTGAGGCTATGTCCCAGGGGGTTAGCCAGAAATCAGAAGTAGGGTGTCCAAAATGGCAATTTTGCTTCACTTTTCATAAAACTGGGTGTCCAATTTTG
>JARFOD010023891.1:0-10866 GCA_031763545.1 Mopalia muscosa
GAGAAAAGAGGTTGCTTTCTGTTGCCCTGGTGTTCGCAGAGCTAAAGGGTAACAGGAAGCAGATTTGTTTGTGATTTCCTGTATTTATGTCCATCGTCATATAAGTGAAATACCCTTGAGTACCACGTTAAACACCAATCAAACAAACAAAAACCTCTTACAGCATGATCTACTTACCCATATTTTTGAAAATAGATTTACTTGAAATTGGTTAAGAATGCTTCTTTCCACCCGTGTAATGTGGTTTTTGGTCTGCGTTTTCAGATGTATTAGTTTGGACAAATGAACGTGTCATAAAATGGATACAGGGCATTGGTCTTCGTGAATATGCAAACAACTTATTAGAGTCTGGGGTTCATGGAGCTCTGGTAGCAATGGACGAAAGCTTTGATCATAATAGTATGGCTTTAGCCCTACAGATACCTACTTCATCAGCACAGGTAAGTGGTATTATGTCATGTATATATTATACCAACTTCATCGGTAAAGGTAAATTCATATGTCTGCTTGTACCTGCAAATACAGCCAAAAAATCGGGCTTGTACATACCCTTTAAAGTAAAAACTATCAGCCAAAAATTTACCTAGGGGTACTGCAATCGCCCTGTGTGTCCGTATCTGTTCATCATTCTTACTGCCAACGCTATACATGGTGACAGAAACTGCTTTGAGTCTCCAACTTGGATCTCTGTAAGTTTGTAAACTGTATGTGTTGGCGTTTGATGTATTTGGACACTAGTAAGCGGATTTATTTTAAATTTTAACATTTATTTTGACAACGTCATAAGTTATTTGACCTTTGTTTCACTTAGGAGTGCAGATTAAAGGATAAAACATAATTCTTCAAATGGATTATCTTAACTAATGAATTCAAGACACATTGCTAGAATCCTAATTTTTTCGTTTTGTTTAATTTTATCATAATTTTGTATATATTTTACAATTTTATTTGACCAGGAAAGGGTGATTATGTAAATTCCATGGATTGGTATAAGGCATAGATTAAGCTTTCTATAAATTATAAGATCATGTTAAAAATGAATATGTAATATTAAATAAACAATGAAAGCACTAAGATCAAGGATTCATATGTAATGTATTAAAATGGAAACATTGGCAATGAAACCTAGTCCATGTGCTGGATTTGTTCACATTATCTTTGTAGTTGACAATGAAATATTAGTATGCTTGTCCTTGACTGGTTATTTATAGCAATTACTAGTTCAGTTACCTCTATGTCTAATGATGGGTACAATAAAATACATTTTTTGGTTGTTGTTGAAACTGTAATTAAATGAGTTCTAGATCTTTGAAAAGCCAGTGATGAAGTGACATACTCCTAGAAGTATGTTAGAAGATACACAGCATCTCACTGAGAACCTTGACCTCTTGTTCATCAGCACAATTTATCTGTGTTAATTTATCAACAAAACAATCCTTTTATATATAACAAAAAAAAGGTTAAATTACAATTATGGTAGATCAACTATTTATATCGTCTCTCCTTTTTATACTTCCAGTCTCGTCAGCTATTGGAGAGAGAGTTTAACAATTTATTAGCTATGGGAACAGATCGAAGGCTAGATGAGGTTTGTATTTCCAACCAAATGTTTTGATTAGAATGTAACAAACGTATTTACCTCGCCTATTTATCCTGGCATGTCATAGGTAGACTACCCTTCTCACTGTTCCTGCCTACCATCGTCACCATTTGTGGGCTCCCCAGTAGTACTATTGTTGTAGAGGACTTTATAAATTCTTTATTTTTCTTAGATTGTTACCATAAATTAAATTAATTTTTAGCTTTTGTTTTGTTTCTGTTTTTTGATTTCCACAATACCACTGATAGTTCACGCCCTAGAGATTGTATATTATATATTGTTATATCACTAAACCTAGTCAGGATCAGTCATAATGAGGTGACAGTATTTCTGTTGTGATGTAATGCTTTAAAGTACTGTGTTAATAAATAGTCTTTCTACTGCTGAAGCTACCATGCATACCCTTACATTGACATAATAAATACATTTTAGTTGAAGCCCAAGGGCTGTTGATTAGTGGTTAGCATGTCAGACTGCTGATTCTCCTTCGGTACACAGCTCGGAGGAGTCACTCGAATTGGCTTCGATAATCGCAGTGATGCTTTGTATCCGGTTTTCTCCCAGATCCCATAATATTAAAGCAAGGTAACACATTATTCTGCTCTGTTAAATGAGTTAGTAGACTCCTACATCAGCTCTTAAGGGATATGCTCCATCATAGTCTAAGCCAGAGACCCATTGACCTGGCATTTTGAATGGGCAGAAAATGACAGGTAGAAATTTTGAATTTTAACATGAGAAAGATAAGGGAAAATTAAAATTTTGGCTAAATTCCTCAAAAAAGGGATTTATGACAGGCAGATTTTGAATCCTGGATAAGACACTGAACTCTATGTTTATATAATTTAAATTAATAAACTATCATATTATAAGTTATTACATGGTAGCAACAGAGTATTGTCCCTTTAAGTCCTGTCACTTTATGACAAAATGGGTTCAGTTGATAACAAATTTTAACATGGGCAGTATGTACATGTGTACAATAGTCCTATGTCTCCATGATGTTATTGCATTCAGTCCAGGTGTTAGAACAAACACATAGATCTCCCGAGGCGCTAATGTCACTCAAACATTAGATAAAATTGTCATTCAAAAATTTCTTTTTAACTTTCAAATCATCAAATGCCTGAACCGTCTCTATTTAGCTTTAATTCACAATATCAGTAAAAAAAAAATGATGTTATCCATTAATTTTATTATAATTAATCTACATACGTCTGAGTATTATTTATGTACACTGTTATTTTTGTTATTTCGTTGTTATCCGCCAACTAAAAATTAAACGGAGATCGATCGATAAACAGCATGAAATAGAAAACCTAGGGCTGTGTTAGCTGTGACCTGGTCGGCTGGCTTCAGCTCTACAGCCAATCAAACCCACCGCTGGTCTATGGTCTTCGTTAGCTCTTTTTAAACTCATTTTGTTGAAAGCATTGAGAGTTCACAATAAATGAAAACCAACAGGCTTAATTTGGATAACTTTGTAAAAAGTTTTAATTAACTGCACTCCATGTGCCTTGATCTGCCGGGATAATGACGGGATTAACTTTTTGTCTTGATGAAGACACATACTCACACAGCAATCGTATTCTCGCGAGAGTTACTGCAGTTGACGACACTTAGACAACTCTTGTACACCATGCCCAGCCATCGCGCATTAATTCCCACCAATATTTGGGGTAACCGATAGACCACTGATCAGCATATAAAAGAAGTGCAAAACAATTTGGCCCGGATTTCTCTTAAGAGTCAATGTCTAGACGTAGGAAGTAGAATCAATTCTATTTTAGAATGACTCAGACAGCTTACACATGCTGCTGATACCATAACTACACTATATTATGACAGTCACGACTTGTTAACCCATCCGCAGAGCATTCATAGGTTATTCTACTGGTAATAAAGACTTTATTTGTGAAAGATATTTGATTAAGATCGATAAACAACGATTGTTGCCAGTTATAACAGTTGACGCATTATATCGGGGTACATTATAGCCTAATTACATTGTATATTTATGTAACCTATATGCGAGAACGACTATTCGCGCAAACAATAGGTTATGTGGGTTTCACGCTTTTTCACGTTTAAAAAAATTAGGCCTGTCCTGACTAACAAAAGATCACCTATTTGCTAACAAGTTTATCAATCAGTCTTAGGATTAACATTGTATAATGTTGTTAAATATAGTTTTCTGTAAAGAATGGAAAATTCTAAAGTGAAAGTAACATGGGGTGTTATTTGTCAAGTTGAATTATGTTGATGGTGGGTTCACTGGTGGCATCCCAAGTTGTGGGTTAATAGGCACACAGAATTAATTGTGCTGCCTTGCATAGTACAGTCCAATGACTTATTGCATCTTGTTATCATTATGTTATCTTGCTATCTTCCTCTTAGTGTTTATGGTCAGCATTGTGTGAGGGTGGTTTCCTTCACCAAATAACCGTCTTACTATGGCTAGTGTGTTCATGCAGCGTCAAAATGCTTTACCTAGCACTGGAGGAGCATTTATTTTCCAATAACGTAGAATCTATGGATGTGTTAGTGATGTGTTTACTGTTGGATTGCCATCATACCAAGTGAAATACCCTAAAGTGTGGCGTTAAACACCAGTCAGTCAGACCTTCAGGGATAACCCTTTCTGATTTCATATGATTTTAATAAAGGCATGAATGATCAAGTTACAGTCTTTCTGAATGACACTACTTGTTAATCTTTCAATGAAAATATAGATAAATTTACCATTGTTATATGCATCTTGTAGATATATTGTTAACTCTTTCTCTCATATATGCCTGTCTTATAATGAAATATTCTAGTGACAGGGAAGACATCTTTGTAAAGAACCAAAAAATAAGCACGCCTTTTCACCCCCTGACTTAATTTGAATTTTGTTTATCATACTAATAGAAAGCTGATGTGTCTATAAATGGTAATTTAAATTTGTAAGAAACGGGGTGAAGCAATTTTTAAAAAAATTGCAATCAACTGAACTGTTTGCGGGCTAAATTTCATACTACATTTTCTGACACTTTATATCAGTGTTTTTAAAAATGCTAGAAAATCTTGGACAAACAGAAACCCAGCTTAAATGCTCACCACATCAACACTTTTTCTTAACACTTGTTAAAATTTTCAGTTTGAGAAACACAATGATTTTTTCTTAAACATTTATAAAAGTGCACTTGTTGGACATTTAATCACAACCTGTCCTTACTTCACCTCGAGTACACAGCATGTCTGCCCTTGTTATCTCCCCTGACAGTAAGAGTTACCTCCTCCACATACCTGTTGTCACACTCCCACCAAAACAAAACTGCTTAGAGCATGTTTGCACATTGTATGCATTATTAATTAACAATCATTATTTTATCAGTCATGTGTAATATCTAACATGCATTACTTAAGTGATATATATATTTTTATCATTATTAAAATTAAATGACTGAGAGTGCAGTTTTCTTTTAATGTTTTTCTTTATGTTGTCTTAAGTTGCTGTCGTTTCAATTTCTTTCACAAAATTTCATAGAAATATTTCCTATAATTCTATCAATTTCAATATTGAATCTTTTTTATGATTATCTTAATTTGTAAAATATTTCTCCAGATTGAAGGCTAGATTTTTGTGTAGATTTTCTGTCAGTTATTGTTTTGACTGAGTAAGACTGATATAATGACCTATCCTCTCCTAACTATAGACACATGCTGCTCCCAAGGGTGGGTGTTCTCCACGTTATGACAGCTGATCACACGGGTAGGTTCACCTGCTAAACTCACTGGCTTCCTAATGAACACACTGCAGTTAAAATATCTTATCACCATGTTTATTATTGCAACCATATGAGTATAGCCATTCCAACCAAGCACCTGTCACTAAATCTACAGGCAAAAGATTTACTATGATAATTTGGTTGATATGGGCAACTAATTCTAGCATATTGTGATGATTGGTGTTCTAGTTTTGTATTGGGAATCTGAGCAATAATAGAATGGTCCTTGTCGATATGGTTGTACTCTATAGTTTGTTTGTCAATTATAATTACACAAACAATTCTTCAACTTCATCTATTAACATTCCAGTCAACCTACCCTCTGCTTATTATCCCTCAACCCTGGATTAGTCCTTTTTTTATCACCCTAACCTCATTCAAATTATCTCTACGTTTTAATTTTGACTGCTATTGGGAATGATTCATTTCGTATTTTGTTTAAATTATACCGACAGAAGAATGAAAATATCATACTAAATGTATTTTTGTCAAGAGTGTTCAATTTTGTCTCACCTGTTTTTACTCACCTGAGTTGAATACAGAATTGCTGGAGAGATGTTAGTTTACACTTTCTGTTGTTTAAGTCACTGTGTTCTTTATGTTGAAGATAATGTGACTATGGTCGATAAAAGTAAATTTCTTGCAATCATAAATCCCAAAATTTAAATATTAAACCTTTTAATTTGAATATTTATCCTGGAATTTCTCAAATTGTCACGTTTTTATCAGAAATATATTTTTTAATATAATGGTAGTTAGGCAGCCTATATTATATCTGACTTTGACAATTTCTGTCAGCGAATTCTATTTCTCTCTACCTCTGTTAGCTTTCTGAGGTGGCATTGTGGGCTTTCACTTTCAAGCTAAGGCTGTGTTCTTTTGAGTTGAAACCTGCTTTTACCGGTATATTGTATTTTTTAAGATGTAATATCTTATATTTCCAAATATTTAAAGCTTATTATTCTAGATTGGCTCAAAACACTGTAGCGGGCGGTTGGAGGGAGCATCATGTTGCCCAGGTGCTCTCAGCGCTAAAGGGGAACAGGAAGCTGATCTGTTTGTGGTGTCCGTATCGCGTCCTGTTGTTGTCCTGTATTTGTCCCATCCTGTTTTTGTTCGTAGCCAGTATTGTCGAGGGTGGTTTCTTTCACCCATTGGGCTGGCACGTCGTCATATGAGTGAAATACCCTTGGGTACGACGTTAAACCCCAATCAAACAAACGAACAAAACACTGTAATATAAAATTATAAAAATAATGCAGTTTCTGAAATATGTAGGCTCCAAAAAGTCTACTAATTTGAATGTACAAAGTAGAATGTACAAACATATTTTTTTCTCCTAGTTTTCACCGATTACACTTTTATCCTACAGATAGCTGTAAAAATGACTTTATTATAATAACTTGTCCATCCTGGCCTTCTCGGGATACAATACCACAGCCCATTTCATGGTTGATTACACAAACATGTTTCTCTCAAGATTTAGTTTGTGTTACCATTTATTTTTCCCCTCGTTACTTTGTTTTATACATTTTCTACTTCAGGTTTAAAATATGATTTACCTGCTTGTATTATACCAGGTTTATTGGCTAAGCTCTGTTTCTATTTTATTAATTTGTTCATTTTTGTATTTATATTAGTGATGTATTACTGCTCATATCTGTGACTTGCAGTCTGAGGCAAATCATTTTTCTTTCATTCAGTGCGTTGTGTAAGGATTCAGTAATTTTAAAAGAAGGCCTTGGGACAATTTCACAAGCTAATTTCTTACTTACTATTCACTTATATCTATTCTGGACTGTTTTTGTGTTAAACACCACCAAAAATTTTGTATTGTTTTGATTTCTTAAATGGTGTGACAGGTGAAATATAAAATATTTAATAAGTGGAATTTGGTGCAATTGACCTTTCTACAGCAGAAATTAATTGTTATTAAACTGATATTGTGTTGTATTTTAACAGGGTGAAGGTGGAAAATTTAAACGAGCTCCCTCTTGGAGGAAGAAGTTTAGGAACAAAGACGGGAAAAGTCGCGAGAGTGGTGAGGAAGGAGAGGCGAATCAGGAGAACTTTACCGAAAAGTCTCCTCAACATACACGCCAAGAAAGTCCCATGGCGCGGAGAACCACCGAACATATGCGAAATTTTTAATAGAAAGCAGTCGTGAAACTCTTTATCTATTTCTGTCTGGCAGGACAATGAACTACTCCTTGACATTAACTACTGCACTTGTAATATTAGGACTTCATTTGTATATGATTAATATACAGTTTGATCAGGTCACATCGGGGCACTGTCTCCTTGTACATTTAGTCTTTAGCGGACAATGCCTTCACTTGTGACGTTAAATCAGTAGATGTTAGATATCGTGAACATGTGAGATCGAAAAGACCACCGATAAATGTGGACTAATTTGTACATTAACTCCTGCTGTGTATAGGTGGCTTGTTGTAGGCACGGCCATTATTTCCTTGTGTATTTATTCTCTCCCACCATTATGTGATACATACGTGTAGCATTGCACAGTCTTATGCAATGTCTTCATCAAGGGGCATATCTTATTGGAGAGGCCCTGTCATTATCTTAATCAACGGTTTTTACAGACATTTACAGTCTAAGGTGGTTTCATGCTGTATTCTTATCCACAGTTATCAAAGTTGCCAAATATTGCATTTATCTCATTTCATCGCTCTGGAATTTATCCGTTTTCCATATAATGTTTATCTCCCATAGATTATCGTGTCCCGATCTCAAGCAGCAATATATGTCAGTGTCTTGTGAAGTCATTTGGGACCCGTTCATTTTACCTACAGTTGCCGTAGTGATAATACAGATTATACTGCATAAATAGTGAATGGAAACGCTCAGACACATGGTCAAACAGACGGACAGATTGCATGTATACCCACATTTTCTGGGTATAGGTTTGAAATTCAAGCACGAATTCTCTTCCAAACAAGATGCAAAATTTTAAAATTTTGCAGAATTACATTTCCATTCAGCATCTCCGTAAATAAACTCTATCAACAAATATATCCTCTTGTTTTGTGTCCTTCTTTGTACATAATTTTAAAACAGCTATTGACTAAGTCAATGATATGGGCAGTAAGATTACAACATTTTACAAGCAAACACATAGAAGTTGTGTATAAGTGTTCTGGTACAACCACTGGTCAAGTCCGAGAATTGCAGTATTTGATGACTCTAAGTACACTGCCTGGATTTGTTTGTTTAATCTGGGTAACATCGTACTCAAGGCAGTGTAATAAGGGTATTTCACTTATATGACAACAGATTGTCCATTTCACAATGTTCCCTGCATAAATTTTGTGGAAACCGCGAGGAAAGCTTGTAAAATGATCCCCTTGATTACAGGAGTGAGCTCCCGTGACGTTATGTATTTTTGTCCGTCGTCATATAAGTGAAATACCCTTGAGTATGACGTTAAACACCAATCAAACAAACAAACAAACATACCTAATGGACGTCAGGTAAACGAATGCAAAGAAGACCTAATGCTAGATATTATAAGACTGGAAATTGTGCAGAAGAAAAATAAAACCCCTTTATAATTGTACTTCATAGAGCAGTAGTCATGAATTATACTTACATCTGATGATGATCTTGGAGGCAAGACAGATGGTTTTAATCAAATGAATTCACCATTAACAATTTTTTCTGCTTCTAGTCTCCTAGTTTTATTGTGCAGTACAATACAGTACAATAAAATCCCAATCTTTATTTACCATTATGGATGACTGCACAACCTACTTAAATCTCATTCCAGAGATTGTTCCTATGCAATGTCTCGATTGCTGTAGAGTAGTTAAAAACACATTGAATTTAGCGCCATAAAACTATATATTGTGGTCTCAAAGGCATTAATGTTTATGTCCGAAATCACAATTTGGATAAAAAAAGAAGTTGATATTTCCATTGGTCCAATTAATTCGGAAAATGGGAAAAAGAACGTTGGTGACAATTAAAGTTGCTAATGGGATGGTCTACTTATATATAAAAGCATTTAAACCAATTTCTAATAACATTTAGCAAAGAGGTTAAAAAAAAAAATGCCCCAAAAATGGACGTAATCATTTCAGCCTTTGAGCCCAGGATTAAGTCCTGTATAATTCTGCAAACAATTTCTAGCTATTAAAATTAAATGCCAAGAACTCCTGTTTGTCCCTCACTACTATAGTTCGTGTGTTCATCCAGTTAGCATGACGGATGGGATTGCATTGGACCACAAGACGTCATGGTTGCTTTAACAATGTTCATGCCTGTTCATGTTGTGAACACGGTTAAGTGGAGAATAAAGTGGAGAATAAACGCAAGGACTCACTTCAAACTTTGAATAAAGTTCCCTCACCCCCCAATAAGGAGACATGTGGGATTGCATTTTATGAAAGTACACAAAACAATGTGATGGCAATTCCATAATTTTATTTATATGTCATCAGACTCAGCAGTCCAGATGATAATGTTCATGAGATACAAAACAATACAGATGTAGTACGTAATGACAAAAATCTGTACATTTAATCTGTAATTTAAAGAAAACAAATTTAAACAAACGAATGTTTTACAAATAGTTTTGGAGGTGACACAGACGGAGACTTAACAATATTCGAAAGGCCTATGTGTTTTAATCATGGTACTTTGAGAACAAATTCAAGGACAAACATTTACTGAAGCTTCCTTCCAGTAGGATGACAAGTGGCTTTAGATTTAACCAAACTTTGGGAAATGATATTGTCGCCATTGTGTTATTTTACGCCTATGTGTTGTGATCGTGATAGCTTGACAACAATGAACTTGAAAATTGGCAATATAGCTTCCTGCTATTAAGACAGATTGGGATTGCATGTCATCAAATTTCGCAAACTATTATGGCCACCATTGCATAATTTAACAATAATCATGGCTATATGTACGTGTCTTAAATATGATAATTTGATAACAATTTCACCCATTAACTTGAATCTTGTACTGTTGCTTCATCTGGTTGACGAATTGGTTTGGATTTCACCAAATTCCGTAAAACAATAGGGCCCCCATTGTATAATTGTACAATGTTCATGTCTGTATGTCACGTTAACACAAGACTCGAGAACAAGATTTTTTGTCTATCGCACCTTGGAAAGTCTTATTCAAATGTAAAATACAACTTTCAGGAAACATTTTAAAACGTCAAGAAAAAACTTTTACTAGTTCACATTGAGCTCTTTACCATGGGCCAAATTTGAAGTTTCTAACATTCCAGAAATACGCCTCGGAAAATGTAGTCTGCTTGAAACTGAAGTGCCAAAAATAGGCAATTAAAGTTTTGCCACTTGTACATATTCAAGTGAAAACTAAATTATAAGCTCAAATTTGAACCATTTGTAATTAGAATTTCAAATTATATTTTTTAACCAACATATAAACTCAGTCAAAAAAGAAACTTCACACTCGTTTGGATGTCGATAAGTTGAACATACAAGAAAAGTGGTTTTA
>JARFOD010023902.1:0-10866 GCA_031763545.1 Mopalia muscosa
GTTCAAATATATATATATATATATATATATATATATATATATATATAAACTCTATACCGTTTGTTACGATCTAAATAAAGCCTTGTTAAACCTGAATGTGCGGGAGTAGTGAAATGCTGGATGACTCACTGGTCATTATGGAATTGGTGATTATATTTTAACAGTTTTACTATGAAATTGAGTAAAGCGACTCCTGTCATAATTCAATTAAATAAAACCATAAGTTCATTAACTAGAAGTGTGAAACATCATATTCTTTAATATGGACGGCATTGTTTCCATCGCCCATGTTATAGGAGGTATAGGGTGACGTCGACTGTTTCTCTAACTCACGCAGTTTACATTTTAAAATAATCGACGAGAATCGTAAGAGGTCGGTAATTTTCGAATTCCAATTCGGCCCTTTGCGCCACTCTTCAATCGTATTGGGTTTATGAAAAATCAGGGTTTGGATGTATACAGAGATATGGACTTATTCGTAATTTCTCATAAGTTAGCTGTAGGCTCTTTTCATCTGATCTCCTTTCTATAATGTGAATTATTCTGCATGTATTACTTTCAATACAACACTAAAAGCCAACTTGTTTGTTGTCTACATATAGCCTCAGATATTCTCATGATTCCATGCACATTTCACTTTCATTGCAGGGTCAAACCAGGTCAAAGTGACTGGCTTGCATCCAACGAAAGATCAGTTCAATACTGAATTATCTGCGTTATAGGTTCGACAATTTGCCACATGGGGCGCTGCGTGAAGTTGAAATTGAACGTTTTAGAAACAATGCCGTCTATACACTACTGAATACGCTGTTTCACACTTCTAGTCAAAGTAGGCGCGCAGACTAACCGGTCTATCACCTCTGTATGGCCAACTTCATGCCTAGCCACAACTTGTTGCAACAGATACCCAGTATCAAGTCCTATTGATGACTAACGATCTTATCCATCCTGGAGACTTTAAGCCATTTGGCAGAGAGAACTGAGAACTGAACTAAATAACATAATATGTAGGCGCGCCAAAACCCTTACCTTTCATTCAATCCTGTAAAACATTATTTTGTGCGCTGAGCACTTACGGAATGCTTCTGATCAGTTGGTACTTTGTCTAACTTTTTGTATTAATGTTCCTTTCTGTCATGGTGCGCGCAGATGTAACTTGATATTGTCTTTAGAGCCCCTGATATTTAAAGCCAGTCTGGAGACATTACCACCTCGGACAATTAACGACCTATAGCAGTTGCTACTGCGATTGCCAAAGTTATTGAAATCATATTTTGAGACAATGTGAACAAAAGCTTAACACTAATAACTATCAATTTGGCTTTAAAAGAATAGGTCCACGGATCAATCTATTTATGTGTTAAATGATGTTATGCATTTTTATTGAACACATGGTAGTCCTGTTATTTTGTGAATATTTTTTGCGTCTTTTAGAAAGTGAAGATTAACAGTATTGTTGTTATTTTGGATAACACTTTCTTAGTATGAACATATTCTAGTTCAGAAAATTTTGCAGGTTGAAACCCGTCCGGGAATCGAATTCACGACCCTTAGAGTTGGGCACCGAATCACTGAACTACAATCTGTTCATGCTAAGAAAGTGTTATCCCAAAATAACGAAAATACTGTCATTTTCTGTTTTATGGACGCAAGTAAAGCTTTGATTGGGTGAATCATTGCACTCTTCTTAAACAATTTTTGGATTGCCGTGTTTCCTTAATATGGTCCAACTTATCATGTACATGGTTTCAATATTTAACTGTAAAGTGGGGAAATGTGTGTCCAGATGTATTTGGGGTCTTCTAATGGGGTGCGGCAAGGCGGTATTTTGTTCCCATCTCTGTTTTATCTGTATTTTAATGATGTATTTAAACACGGGGTCATGGTAAACACCAAATTCAGCCAAAACAAACAGAAGGTGTCCGATTTTCTTCTGTGTTAATGTTAAAACTCGCATGTAAACAGGGGAAACGGCAATTTCACGCAAAGTTTATTATTTGAATGGTCTTTGTTGATTGTGCGTGTATGCATCCTTTGGTTATGTAAAAATACGCAGTCGGGAAACTTCGGTTTGTCGGCGGAAATCTTTGGATTTTACAAACCAGAATAGAGATGCAGCTACTTGATTGGTCAATTTAAGAAACCAGTCGATATTGTAGGTGGGGTGATTCAGTAGATCTCAATGTAGCGACAAACAAAACAAGGTGAGTTTTTTTACACCTGATTTTAAGTAGATTGGACCTTTGGATTACAAGCTCAGCACTCTACCGATTGTGCTGCAGAGGCTCACACATATATATTTATATTTGATATATTTAATGACGATTTAGTTTTAAATTCTATGATATGACGAATGTCTGGGGCTATTATAGGACCACCTTTAATTCCTGAACCTTCTGCGTGAAATGGTAATAATAGGCTCGCTGCTATCCTGGGTTTACTTTCATTTTGTGGAAACTCTTTATACCACGAGCTATTGTATAACTATTTATAACTGTATAGACGACACGTCGATATTTGATCATATCGTCTTTTGGAAGCGAATGAACCTCCACGAAGGAGAGGTTGCAGGGTATGAGTTTGCATGCAGATGATACGATAGTTCTTCAAATATCACGCACAGGGTCTTGTATGGTAAGCCAATTTGTCCAGATATAAATATTGTAAGCGTCCTCGTCTGGTTTTATTAATTGCCTATCGGTCAAGATATCCTGTCACATAGGCTTACGGACAGGACGAATAGGACATGTTAACAAAAATGCTATTTTTCAGTATTTAATTTTAACCAGTAATTTTAAAACATGTGCCTCATATGTGTGCGATTACCTTTAGCACTTTATGTACTCTAAATTTAAAGCATAATGTATTAGATCAACCAGCTAGAATGATCAGGCGGAAATGGTTACACGTATTAACCCTTTATAGTCTAGACTGCGTGACTATCATCGGTGACCGCGATCAGTAGTATAAAAATTAGGATTTGGGCGCATCAAAATACCATGTAATATAAATGGACAAAATCAAAATGAGGTCGATGGGCTATTCCCAATCCTGATAACATATTGACCATTAACGTAAGATATTTGGTATCTGCTGAACCAATCTCTGGTTTGGCGGGAATTCGTATAGAAATCATATGGCCATACAGAGGTCAGCCTTCGTGCCTTGTTTGAAATATCTGTTAAGGACTGGAAGTTTTTAGATCGTAAGTCATGATTGGATTTTATAAGACTTGTCAGCGCACTATATATTTTAATGGGCCAAACTCTAGATGAGGACGAGCGGTTATTTCCACTCTCCATTACATATTAGCCAATAATCTATTCATTTCAACGCGATTTTACAGAATCAGTATTTTTAGAAAGCTTTCAAATGTTCATTTTGTTTTGTAAAGCTTACATTCGTAACTTGGGCCACTTGATATAGATACATCGGTATTCATTTTCAATCACTTTGCTTAGTACAGATCAATAAAATATATAGGACTAATAGATTTGTTAAATATAACTGTATTGACCGGAGTAGTCACTATTTGAGGAGTTATGTGATCAGCCTAGCAGCGTTACTGGGCGATTGGAATGCTGGCCTTTCTCGGCTATACATGACACAGAGTTGTGTCTGTTAAAGGATAAGGCACGCGATTTAACATAACATAACATCCCTCAGATCAAGGAACTAATAACAATTAAGTCAGTAATTAAAATATTATAAACCGGAAGTGACGCGCATGGTGCAAGTGACCCACAACATATCGTATTCTATATCAGTATTAAACGAATGAATGTCTCATTTCAGGCAGGAATTATTGCCTGTTTGTGTACCTGGATGTGGAAATTCTGAATTAGTTATTGCAAAAGGAATTCCGTTTATCTGTTTTCTAAAAGATATTCTGTTTTCTAAGCCGTTGGCCTGTTAAAATCAGAAACAAAGCTTTGCCAGTAAACGCACCATTTGACAGGTTAAAGAACTTGAGAGTGCGTAAAAAATGTTGTGCTATCCGATTATGAAAGGGACCGTTGACCGATTTAAAGTTAACAAAAATGAGTTTAAAAAGATGCTGTATACCGTATGTGTTTTATTTGGCCCATACTAAAAGGCTCGTGTATGCAGGAATATACTTTCGAGAAGCGTCTGTGTTTCGGCACAGACAGAAAGAAGGCAGGGCACTTTTGCCGTGAGCTCAGCTAGTCAACAACGGGAGAAAGACGCCGAGCTTTTCATTGACACCTAGCCCAGTGCCAGTAAGATTAGCGCAGAAGGAAGAGCCTAAACTGAGTACTGCTATGGGAAGTTTTTGATTCCCATTCATATTTTAGATTAGATTCCACTCTAAATATCTACGAAGCAGCATACTGAATTTTCTGCAATAAATCGCAAAGATATTTGATATTTTCAATTAAGATTATAAAGAAATGACGTGGTAAATATCTATAGTATAATCCGCAACTGGCCTCGCTATTTAGAAAGGCTGATTTTGAGCGACTGCCTTTGTCCAAGAAACAATATATTGGATATTTAGCCGAGAGGGATTATACGCAAAATATCTGCGAAAAAGCATATTTAATATGCTACACTACACCATAGCTGGCCTCGCTATTTAGAAATGCTGATTTTGAGCGACTGTGTTTTATCGCAAGTATATTGGATATTTATCAGATTGAGATTATATACCTCTGATGTGCGAAATATCAGTTTTTAAGACTTCGTTTGCCCAAGAAACAGACAATATAATGGACAATTAGCAGAATGAGATTATACGTAAAATATCTGCGAAATATATTTAATATTCTACACTTAAACGCAAATATATTGGATAATTATCAGATTGAGATTATATAAACCTCTGATGTGTGAAATATCAGTTTAATATTTAAGCATAATTCGCAACTGTCCTGGCTATTTAGAAAGGCTGATTTTGAGCGACTGTGTTTGCCCAAGGAACAGACAATATATTGGATATTTAGCAGAGTGGATACTCAATTGATCTGCGAATTAGCGCGCTCAATATTCTACCTTAAATGGCAAATATATTGGATATTTTTAAAATTCAGATTATAAAAAAAATAATGTGCTAAATATCAGGTTAATATTCTATAGTATAATTTGCAACCGACTACGCTATTTAGAAGGTCTGATTTTGCAAATTAAACCTGAATATTGAAGTAGATATTTTTGTTATAATCTCAGAGTGCTAAATAATGAATATATTGCATGATGCTTCAGTAACTTTTTCGATAAACCCAGTTTGTAAATTGCATTCACAATTGCGAATTAGACTAGAATATCACTGATATTGAGCAGATATTTGTTATCTTTTCAGAGTGCTAAAAATTCAATATGTTACCGTAATATTTTAGAATAATTCGCAACAAACCTCGCTATTTAGAAAGGCTAATTTTGAGCGTTTAATCTGTATTTTAATGATGTATTTAAACACGGGGCCATGATAAACACCAAATTCAGCCAAAATAAACAGACGGTGTCCGAATTTCTTCTGTGTTAATGTTGTTAGTCGCATGTAAATAGGGGAAAAGGCAATTTCACTCAAAGTTTATTATCTGAATGGTCTTTGTTGATTGTGCGTGTATGCATCCTTGGGTTATGTAAAAATACGCAGTCGGGAAACTTCAGTTTGTCGGCGGAAATCTTTGGGTTTTACAATTGAGAAACAGCTCCTTGATTGGTCAAGTGCTGACCGGCGTAATCACTATATATTAGAGGATTTATTTGACCGGCTTAGAAACAGCGTTACTGGGCGATTGGAATGTAGGTCTTTCTCAGCTATGAATGATACAGGGTTATGTGTGTTAAAGACTGGAAGTTGCCCGTAAGGTCATTATTCATTGATAGATTTGTGTTAGAAGCCTCGTAAAAACCACCGCCGCGCTTGCAGGAGCCACAACATATTACTCGCTCATATACCTGATGGTCGACAGTCGGACTCGATCCCGTGGACGGTAACTCGAAGCAGGTTCAGTTTAGTAAGCGCACTCGCTATCACTGAGCCACGGCCGCGGGCCCTATAGATATATGAGACTGATTGCTTGATGAAACTGTAAAGAAATTGGCGCGCGAACCATAAAGCGTTGAATTAATTATGAGATAGTAATTATAGAACTGGTAGTAAATATAGTAGTTGTTTTTATATCCAGCATATGATATCGCTAAGGTGCACTATTTGCTTTATTTCATTTATTCTAGGCAAACACGACATGTCGTTAAATATTACACGTTGGTTGACTGCATTTACATGACAAATAACACGAGAAAAGCCAATCGTGCACATCACTCCAACATATATATATAGACTATACCGTTTGTTATGATCCAAATATAACCTTCTTTATAAATCTGAATCGGCTGGAGTACCGTGGAATGTTGGATGACTCTCTGGTCATTATAGAATCGGTGATTATATTTGAACAGTTTCACTATGGAATTTAGTACAGCGACTCCTGTCAATTGAATTAAATAAAACCACAAGTTCATTATAAAGTAGAAGTGTGAAACAGTATATTCTGTAGTATGGACGGCATTGTTTTCATCACCCATGTTATCAGACATAGGCTATACGGTGACGTCGATTGTATGATGTGCGCAGTAGGTTATTAAAATCGTATTGGGTTTATGAAAATCAGGGTTTGGATGTATACTGAGATATAGACTTAAACCTGATTTCTCATAAGTTGGCTGTTGGCTCTTTTTATCTGATCTCCTGTCCATAATGTGAATTGTTTTGCACGGATTACTTCTTTGTGTACAATCTATTCTACTCAATATGGAGTTCATACACATGCATTTTTCTCGCCTTTTCATGACATCGGTTAAATCCATAATAGTCGGCAACTTGTTTGATGTATACACTGACCTACATATAGCCTCAGATATTCGTATGATTCCATGCATATTTCGCTTTCATTGCAGGGTCAAACCAGGTCGATTTTACTGGCTTGCATGCAGCGAAAGATCAGTTCAATACTGAATTATCTCAGTTATAGGTTCGCCAATTTGCCACATGGGGCGCTGCGTGAAGTTGAACGTTTTAGAAGCAATGCCGTCTAAACACTACTGAATACGCCGTTTCACACTTCTAGTCAAACTAGGCGCGAATACAAACCGGTCCACACCTGTGTATGACCACATCATTCGTATAGAACTTCATGCCTAGCCACAACTCGTTTCAACAGATACCCAGTATCAAGTCCTATATATTGATGACTAACGATCTTATCCATCCTGGAGTCTTTAGGTCATTTGACAGAGAGAACTAAGAACCGAACTAAATAACATAATATTTAGGATGTGCCAAAATCCATACCTTTCATTAAATAACCTCTGAGAATTAACAAAATGGAGGTCAAGTTTCTCAGGAAACCAATTTCCTGGTGAAGTCACTCGAGAACCCGGTTGACTCTTAATAAAATTAGAATCCCATTTAAGCGATGTAATGAAAAGGCGAACAAAGCTGTTGCTACTGTGATTGTTAAAAACATTGAAATCATAATTTTGAGACAATGTGGACAAGAGCTTAACACTAATAACTATCAATTTGGCTTTAAAACAAAAGGTCCACAGATCAATCTATGTATGTGTCAAATGAAGTTATGCATTTTTATTGAACACATGGTAGTCCTGTAATTTTGTGATTCTTGGACGCGGTGTTTCTCTGAGCATAGTCCAACTGATCTATACATGGTTTCAAATTTAATATTTTGCTTCAAAGCGGGTAAATATGTGTTCAGATGTTTTTTGTGTATCAAATGAAGCGATACAAGGCTGTATTTCGTTCCCATCTTTGTTTAATCTGTATTTAAATGATGTATATATCGCCCTCTCTGAAGATGAAATCGGATGTAATATTTGAGGTATATGGTGACGTCTGCTTAGTCCTAAGCTCTTCTTAAATATGTGAATAATATGCTGACTGCCATGATTCTTTGTATAACACAAAGAAAAGTGTGGAAAATTGCTCACGCGTGTTTATTTTTATTCCTATTTTGGTTATGTGATTTCTGATGATCGTTGTGTCGCAAAGAGATGAAGTCTCAAAAAAGTAAACTCTGCATCAGAGCCAATGTTCCCAGTTGCAGAAAACTGTCCATTTGTAGCTGGTTGGTAAAAACACGCATGTTTAAAACATATTGTTGCAATGTATATTGTTGCCAGGTTTCATAGTATAAATTAGGTAAAAATATAATGCATAATTTTATTCACACGGATAACGTGAGAAACCGGCAAAACGTTCAAACATACGACACAGTGTAACTTTGATAGTAGGAAAGCTACAGTATAGAAAACAACGCCGTTAAAATGTCTGTAATATGTTCTTCAAAAAGGATTTACGACTAGTGTGGTAGAAGCAATTATTTCGATTTAACAGTGAGTTATAAATACACGGATATCGTGTTCAACAGATGCAGAGTTTAATGCTCAAAGCGAAAGTAAGTGTTATTATTCTAGGCAGTGCCAGAGATTTGGAGGGAAATACCATGTTTTGGTCCTGTACAGTGGCGGACAGCTGCCACCTAGATTTTGTTTTGGTAAAACAAAGTGAACAATGAAAATAAAAACGATTTACATCATGGCCGAGGACTGCCAAACATGTATTTATGTTTTCACTTTTCTATCAATAAAAATAAAAACAAAATAAAAATTGAGAGAAAAAAAAAAATAATAAAAAAATATATATATATTCATACAAAAGTGAAAACAAAAATTGAGCATGGACGATGACTGCCATTTTACAACACGGGTTTCTCCCTTGCATGCACTCTGCTTTCAAGTGTATTTCATATAACTGTTAAGCATGCCGGTACAACATATTCAATTGAGCAAGGCCTTTAATGACAATGGCATAGCGAAATGATGGGGCTTTAAACAGTTAAATTCTTTCCTTGTAAATTTATTCCTATAACATTTTTTTAAGTATTCTTTTTTGGGTATTTTAGATTTGGCTAGCCTTCATTTCGAACCGCCTTCTCTCCCTTCCCCTCTCAAAAAACACGCCTATTATTCGTCTGTGTTAACATTAACTACAGAACCATCGTGGAGGTTAAAGTGTAATTCTTACAAAGTATTAGGTAGACAACATATTCACCGGTTTAAATCATTGGTAGTTAATGCAATGATATAGCGGGTTGTCAATCAGTTGAATTGCTACCATGTGACTTTATTCTATTGCAGAGCATACTTCGAGTACAGTTTTGGGGTCTTTTGGCTTTGAATTAAGCCTTCAATTCCTTTCACACACATGATACATCTGTTAGCTAATTGGAGACAAAACTTACAATCCAAGAACAGGAAAGCGCACGTAAGCGAGAACACTGTGTTTTTAGTTTATTTGTGTTTCGTTTTTTTATCTCTTGATTTCGTTCTTATTTTTATTCAAAGAAAAGTGAAACGTAAATAAATGATGACTGAGAGCGGCCAGTTATCTTTATAGACGAAATTAAGTCCATTTTTCAGATTGTAAGCTTACTGTATTTCTATGAGGCTTTGCCTGTTACTTTAGTTTTCGATCTCTACGGTACGGAAATGTAATTCTAACCAAAACTAAAATCTATACTAGCAGCTATATTTATTATTATTATTTCCCACTCCTTAAATCCAGGTATATCCGTCTCGTATGTATATACAGCCCATATAAACGTACATTGCACTTATTTGTTTTTAAAGGCAGCATTTAATTTTTTCTGTAAAAGCTATCGGCCTTTAAGAAATTCCAGCTAATATTTGTTCACAAAATTAGAATCAAAGGTGGGACTCTTTCAATAATTTTTTCAGATTTTTTTAAGTTGATTGCTTTTATATTGGATAAATGAAGAGAGAAAAATGTGCTTGCCTCCACCTGGAATCAAAGCCCGACGTTTGAGTTACAGGCCCAACACTCTATCGACTGATGTAATATATATAGTTTCATTATATTCATATTGTATTGAATTATTACAATCGCCACAATGATATAAAGTAGGGTATATTCACGGTCGCCTGGCTTGTAAGTGTTTGATAGTAAATAAAATACGTTATTGAAAAAATAATAGTTTTTTTTTATCTTATTTATAAAGTTTGAGACTCATTTAGTGTCAAGGAATAAACAATGAAGAAATAAACATTACTAAATATATGGATTTATCCCTCGACTCTAAATGAGTATCACACTTTATAATTGAGATAAAAAATTATTACGAATTTTATTTACTACCAAACACTTACAAGCCAGGCGACCGTGGGTATATTTTGCTGGAACCCTCAAGTCAAATGTGTTTGACTCACCACCTACAGTAATCCTACTGCTGGAACCCTCGAGTCAAATGTGTTTGACTCACCACCTACAGTAATCCTACTGTTAATGTATTTTTTAAGAGAAGTTAAGTTACATTTATTTAACTGTTTCAGATCCTTTTGTTAAGAATAGTGTCCAGTAGGCGACCATGTGTTTAATAACCTCACCTGACAAGACAAGGTATGAAACTGTCATAATTGGTTTTCTTACAAGAGAGTATACGGCAACGATGAAATGAAATATCTCTTTTTGTCATGAAGATTGATTCATTTTGATTTTTTAGCGTGACCAATGAAAATCGACACGTCTGTCACAAATGTTTGTGAACACGTTAGCTTGAAAACAAATTCAATGATTAATTCGGTTTGTGCCAAAATATGTGTTGTGAACACTCTAAGTACAGAATAAATGGAGTTCAAATTCACAGATTAACTTGGAATGTAGCTAGTAGTAGAGTAAGAGCAGCTGAGTTAGCATTTATTAGTACATAATAAGGAACGTTTGTGTGTTACCATGTAGTAAATGATTACTACATATTAACGTGAGGGGCGTCATTTCGACGCCCCTCACGTTATTCTGTAGTA
>JARFOD010023913.1:0-10866 GCA_031763545.1 Mopalia muscosa
GAAGTGGACAATCCGTCGTCATATAAGTGAAATACCCTTGAGTATGACGTTAAACACCAATCAAACAAACAAACAAAAATTTGACAACTGTTCCAATTCATATATTTGTATTTTGTGGAATTAGCAAAAAAGTTAAGAGCAACATTAATTTTGTAGTGTGCTGCCATAAGCTTCACATTCAATCTATGTGTATATTGAAGCTTGAAATCAAGAAATAAAACTTTCTCTCCCAAGATTATTTCTTTGCAACATGGACAAAGAAACAAAGAGTATCATTCTCACAAGCCCAGGAAATTATTCTGTTACAGTAGGGTTATACTTGAATGTACACTTGAGAGCAGACAAAGTATATTTCAGTGATTTAGGTGATTGTAAATTGGATGTACAGCACAGGTTCTATCTATTCTGTGAACTGCTGTTTTGAAAGTGGAGGACTTCAAGATTCTGAATATAATGTCATATTAGGATTCAATTTAATTTTATAATGGCATTTATAAAGAAAAGCTTTAAAATGGACCATTGTTTGTAACTCTTATTTTCCTCAGACGGTTTGAGATTTTTTTTCCAAACTTGTATGTCTTTGTAGACAAGTATTTCAACTCGGTTTATTTTGTTCAAGTTTATTTATTGATAGTAAATATAGGGGCTAAAGTCGAAGATTTCCTCATCAAATTTGTATATTACTGAAAAGCAACACCGCTCAAGCTGAATCAGCTGACCGTATGTTCTCTCTCTTTTAAATCAAGAGGACACTGATATACTATTTAACAATCCTCTTCTTTCTATTTGTAGCTTCAGTAATCTGTTCAGCTCCTCGGACAAACCCAGAAAGAAGCAACCACAACAACAGATGCCGATGGCCACTGTGAAGTACAATGCTCCAACCACCAATGTACGACCTGTTGGGGATCCTAATAAAAAGAAAAGGGACTCCTACAACTTAGGAGAAAAGGCTAAAGCTTACGATTTCCTTCATGATGAAGCGTAAGTGTTCATCCCCATTATTCAAAATATTTTCCTTTGATATTTGCATTTTTCCTCATTTTCTAAGAGCTCAAGGAAAGTCTGATGTAATGAACATGTATACTGGTGCTTGAATGTGGCTGAAGAAATGGATTGCACATTTTCTTTATTTCTTTTTGCAATTTTTGTCTGGAGTATGAAACTTGTGGTTTATATCTGCACCCTATCAAAAGATCTTAATTTTGCTTGGAGAATGCTTTTTGTCAGTGTAGTTTTAATTTATTTAGAATTCATTGTAGTGAAATGTATGTGAGGAATGTTTTTTCACTTTCCATGTAAAGTAATTGTCATCTTATGTGTGTTTGTTGTTGTTTTTTCACGTTTTTTAGTCCACCTGCAAAAACAGAGCCGTATGTACAACCAAAGTGCACAGTTCACCAGCTATCTTACCCTGTTCAGTTAGAAACCATTGCTTTTTGCCTTAATAACATTATTATCTTTAGCTTGCTTTTTAGCTTTATTGGTTGAGGTGTTTTTTTTATTATATTCATCATTTAAAATTTAATTTCATTTTAATATAATAACCACAAAACTTATCAGGTGAAGTCCCGGTTTACCATATGATATCTACATGTCAAACATCATAACCCAGGTATTAATGACTTATGCTGTATAAAAATGAAACATACAATTTTTTGAATAGCATATCTGTTCTATGCTTTCTCAAATCACACGCAAAGTGACAAAAAGAGTGATGCAGAAATAGAAACACAACTTCCAGTACAATGGTATGGAGTATTCATCACTCAAATGTATTCATTCGGAAAAAATTAGTAACCATATTTTTACCATGAAATATGTGATATGTAATACATTGTGTGTGCTATAGGCCCATCATAATCATCCAGATATTAACAGCTGATATAAAAATTAACATACCATTTAAGAAACCTACATATTACCCTATAACTTCTATAAGTTGGAACACTCTAATTTTGGGACAGGCCACAGACATGGCATGTAAGACCCCTGTGGTTAAGCCTATTTCTCTATTCCAACTGCTAGAAGTTTTCAGGTATATACTTTGTGACATGTTTGAGTCAGCCTTGCGACCATCAGTTACAAGTTGTGGCTCCGGCAATCGCGGGGTGGTTTATACGAGGTTTCCTCCTGGTTTTCCACCGTAATAAGGCTGTATACAGTGTGAAGTGGACAATCCGTCGTCATATTAGTGAAATATCCTTGAGAACAATGCTAAACACCAATCAAACAAACAAACAAATATACTTTGTGTAATCTATATACCTTATCATGCAAAGAAATCCAAAAACAAGAAGCCCCTGATGCACAGCTACCTGTACATAGAGTAATCAAATACTGCTTGTAAATAACAAACTGTGTTTATTTACCTGTGTACATGTAGTCTGGTTTGGTCTTCAAACAAACATTTCATAAACCCCAATCAAACAAACACTTTCATTAAACATTCACTATCATTATCATTATCTGCTTCAAATGTGCTTTAAGAGGTATAATACATTTAAATTTATATTTGATTTTCAAAATATCTTAAATTTTGCACTTTTTTGATCCAGAAGACTGAAATTTCCCGATATGGAGTAGGTATTATTTGAAATGTTGTCCTGGAAATGAGGAATGTTCATGGCATGCATTTCCTTGTGATTCATCATGCTTGATTTGTATTATTAAATGTCCATTCATCATCAACGTACAAGTCAACTGTTCCATTTTTGTATCAGACAAGAGCTTTATTTGTGAGATTTAATTGATCAAGGTTGATTTGATGTCCACAAGTTTAGCATGACTGTAATTTGTTTTATACATATATATGAGCTTGTTTTTTTTTTAATGAAAAACAGATACCATTTTGACTATTCATATGGACGTCCATAATAAAATATAACTGAAAACACTGGAACAAAAAGATTGATAATTTTTCATAAAATCGATTTTATTTCATCAAATAGTAGTATGCACATAACCGACAGTATTTACCTTATTTTGGGATAACACTTTCTTTGTTTGAAAATTTTACAGTTTCAAAACCAACCCAATCAAACCCATGATCCTCAGATTAAGACACCAAATCGCCAGCAATAAATACCTTCTTTTTTTGGTCTTGGTTGCCGGCATTAACTGCTAGCAATTCGGTGCCTAACTCTGAGGGGCATGGGTAGATTCCAGGACGAGTTTCACACTGCAAAATTCTCGAACTAAAATCCGTTCAAACTAAGAAAGTGTTATCCCAAAATAACGTTAATACTGTTAATCTTCACTTTTTAAAAGACACAAAAAATTATTCATTACACATGACAGAGTTTGATAAAAGATTGTTGAAGCTTGTGCTATTGTCATACATTAATGTTTTTTGCTCAGGTCAAAATAGTTTGTGACCATATGGGTAAAACTGATGTCTTTGTTTACATTGTTATTTCCCCATCTGTAACCCTTCCATCCAACCTTAGGAGTGCAACTGAGAAGTTCAATATACTAGTAACAACTACAAAGAAAGATAATAAATTAATTTTGACTCGATGATATAGTTTATCAATTAAAACATAATGGTTTGATCAAGACCCTGAAATGATGATTCAGAGTAAATTCATTATCTTTCTTCGTTACTGTACTTTAACTCTTCCTTCATTTACCTAATATTGAACCCACCTTGGTTACCACATTAACATAAAATTGTTACACATTTCCTTGATATAAAATATCATCTTACTTTATATTTCTCACTAATCATGCTACTAATTTAGTTGTTCGTTAACACATAATTTAAAAAACATGCTTTATAAAAATGTTTTACAATTTTAATTTAATTATCTGTTATAAATATGCTTTTGTTGGTTACTGTTACAGTCAAAGTGATAATTTATTGTTATAAAATCATAAAAATTGATTGCCTTTTTTTCATTAAGAAGTAGCAAACTTTTAAAACCTATTTTAACTCACTGTTCTATTCCAGTTAATATCTATAACCTCTATGCTATAACAACACAACTGGTACTATACAATACCTAACGGACCAGTCTTAACATTGCAGCTGTAATATTTTAATGTTATATTAATTTTATTCTTGGGAAATGAGTGATGTTCACTTGACTACCATCAAGACTATAAACATCAAAATGTAATACTCCAATGCTATCTGTAATAACAGGACTAGAAAACATACTTTCTCCATTTGTTTTGTTAAATCCAGATAAAGTATTAATGGTGGAATGTCTGATTGTTTTTTAATATCCATTTATTTCTGCAGATCTGCCGAGAAGACTCGCCGAGAGCGCGAGAAAGAGCGACGAGAACAATACAAGCAGGTTCGTGCTCACGTGAAGAAGGATGATGGTCGTATGCAGGCGTATGGATGGAGTCTGCCTGCCAAGTTTACACCCCAACTGCCCAGAGAGCAGCCCAGTAAGAGTCACGTACCTGTCCCTGTGCCTGTCTACTGTAGACCACTGCTCGACAAGGAACCAGGACTCAAGGTACCCATTCAAACTCTTTGACTGATTGTACCAGAGAATAGTCCATTGTGTTTTATTTTGAATTCAAATAAATGTAAATAACATTCAACGGAAAAACCATGCAGGTTACTATAGGTTATATCTTGGTCTCCAGCATGTATTATACTTTGGCTCAACTCACGTTTTGATTTGATTCATTTGATGATGTCTGACCATATATTGGAAATCTACATCTAACCGGCAGGCATCTCTCAATGGTTTCTGTATTAGACTGCAAATGTTGTGGCTCCGGCAATCACCGGTAAGAAAATACTTTAGGCAGTTGAACTTTAAGAGAAACATAATATCAAATAACCATCTTAAAAATTACATAATTTCTGTGTATCAGGAAAGATCCAAACACACTATCTCACTTTGACCCAAACTGCCCAAAGTATTTTCTTCACCTATTTGTACATCTATACCTATGTCCCTATTTAAAATTACTCCCGATGATGGTTTGAGCAATTAACCAAAACATAGGGTCAAAATGAATTCACTATCTTTCTTTAGAGTTTTTACTATGCTTAACCCCACAGTGGTAGTCATAAAACAATACCATCATGTTTCCTTAACATCACACTAGCAAACACATTGCCTTATATGATCTAAGAACGCTGATGTTCTGTTTTCAGATCTGGTGTGCTGCGGGTGTAAATCTGACTGGAGGCCGCACCCAGGACGGAGGATCAATTGTAGGGGCAAGTGTCTTCTATTCCTCGCCTGCCGAGGAGGAAACCATTGATAACAAGAACCTTCCAAACGACGACGTGGAAAAGTTAGATAGGGAACTCAAGGTTGTTGTTTGTGGGTTAGCCCTGTGTTGTCCGTGCCCGTAACACACGTCTTGCTTCTAGAGTGGTGCTCACGGAAGCTTCAGTTTTAGATCCTTGCCTTGGTTTCCAGATTTAGTTTGATTATTTCAATTTTTTTTTTTTACCCTAAATTTTGTTTAGTACGGTAATTTATTTCTGGTTTATTTTTTGTATTTATATAGGGTTTGGAAAATAATATATTTTTTTCTCAATGATGGCTAATTTTTATTTCTTATCATTTATTCTTTCGATATTTTTACTCACAATGAACACATTTCGGTACAGTTTTGTTCATGTTCAGCCCTAACTTGGCCCTAACATGTAATGGATGATTTAATCGACTGATTAAGGGATTTGAGTTTGGATTTGGGTTTTTTCAATTTATCTGTTTTTTGTTTTTTTGTGTCTAATCAAGCACCACCTGCACTTTTTAACACTACTTTCTTTTATATTCTCTTCTGCTAGATTTATGCCATGCTATAATCTTATTCTCTCTGTACTATTATCATACCCATATATATTTCGAATAAATCTACCCATGTATACATGCATATTTACCTAATACACCTACAGTTTTTGATAACATGAGGAGTTCTGCTGCTTTTGTAATATCAAACTTGAAAAGATAAGTGCATAAGTATGACAAAAATCAGTGGAACAATTAAATTGGTGGTATCACTTCAGGACAAACAAAATACAAAATGGGTATTTTGGTGAAAACAAATCTAATAGTAACATAGAATTGTGTAAAATGTTATAATTATCAATTCATAAGATGAAGCAAACATTTGAAACTGAAGAGAAGTAGACATCCAGAGAGGAATTATCAATACAGACTGTAACATAACAGTTTGGAAACCCAGCATAACGGGTTTTTGGCACTCTTTGAACCTCGACCCTGCTAATTCTCTCTCTCTATATATATAGACTTCTGTTCCTCTGTTTAAAATGCAAGGTAGCCTTGTATCTTCAGAGAGTATGTTTAAAGGATATACATTGTACATGCTGTCACCTTCAGGCTAAGGACAGTATATCGGGGGTGTATTTATACAGTCGTCTATGAAGGAACTTTAATTTTCCAACAGAGCACTTGTACATACATGTAACACTTCCCATTATGGTTGGTGTAGTCGTTCACACTTTGGAAGTACACTGCTAAGCAAGGTATTCAACATCAATCCATGTACATCCTTTTTTTACTTTGCCCTGAAAAAAAAACACAGTCCTTCACATTTGACAGATGGAGGTTGTGGCTATTTACTGTTCGAGAACACCAATCAATCAAATTAAATAATGGCAGTTATAACTTAAAACCTTATGCACGTGGAGAAACATTTGTGCACCATCATCTTGCATAAACATTTACCATTACCTCTTAATAAATTCATATATATATATATATATAGCATGCTGGTATGTATTATCTTTATATAAATATATACTCTTTATATTGCTTTCTTTGTTCATAATTATTCTCTCTAGATATTAAGAGAATTCTCTTATTAATAAATCGAACATATTATTACATTCTAAGAATAATATATAAATAAGCGGCTTGCTGTTTTCTTTTATTTCTGGTCGGAAGTTAATCTCAATAACATTTCATTGATTGCTTCTCCAGCTGTTTGCATTTGCTCAAAGATAAAATGTTAAAAGGCTGATTTTTGTAGTTTTTTAATTTGCCAACTAAACACAGTTAGATCCTGTTCTCATCTGTTTGCTAAAGGCTGATATTAATGGACCTTGTTTATGCATCGTAGAGATTTTTAGTGCAATTTTGCTACATAGAGCACTTGTTTAAACTTTTATTAGAAACCAAGTGTTAATAATTATTTTGTCTTTGCTAAAATTCTCCAGGAACATGAGAAGAATGTTCAGAAATGTGAGAGTGACCAGATGTCTTCATTCGTGTGGATTTGTACCAGTACAAACTCCTACAGCCGTGTTGCTGTGATAGATTCTAACAACCCAGGTGACCTGCTGGAGTCATTCCGTGTTACCTCATCACATATACTCTCTATAGCCAGTGTACCAGGTATACAAATTACTTTCAGCTTCAGGTTTACTCTCTCAAATAGGCACAGTCATGAAATAAATTTGTAGTTCTGACTATAGAATGGGACATGATCAGCAATGATCGGACGGCCCTCAGGCTGGGGTCGTACTTGCTAGTGTATTACCTAATGAACAGTTATCTATTATATGATTTATATAATACTTCTTACACTTGTTTGTCAGGACATGAAGGTGTTTCCTCATTTTAACACAAGCACTGCTGACTGTTGTATATATTTCTGCATACTGTTTCATCTGAGAGTTAAAATATATTATAAAAGAAGGTAAATAAAAACTTAAAGATTCCAAAGAAAGATTTTTTTTTAAGTAATGGACCCTTTGCTAGTCCTGTGCAGTGGCTCTCATATACATGTGCTTTATTTAATTCACTTGTTTGTTTTGTCTCATTGTGGTTGAACGCCATACTCAAACTTTTTACCCATACAACTGCATGCTAGCCCGATGGATGAAGGAAACTACCTCTGATATCACTGGCAACAGGCAAGACTTGACAATCACAAGATGCAAAATAAAGACATCACAAATAAATTAGCTTGGTGCTGCTCCATAGCTCTAAGAGCACCAAGTCAACAGGAAACTGCCTCCCAACCGCTGTGATGAAATTAAAAACTATAGTTTCTAGAAACATTTATATATTCATCTGTGTTTAGGTGCTATGGAGTCTGACTATCCTAGAAAAGAGACACCTGAGTGGCAGAAAGAGAACCTTGGGTCAAAACAAACAGCAGTGTCGGAGGATGGGGATGGTAACACTGGTGGTGAAGAGGGAGGGATTGGGGGAATCACGTTTGTTAAGTGTGCCACTGGACCCTCCAGTCAGAACGGTAGTGCTAATACATCACCTGTAGGATCACCACCCAACTCTAGAGGTATGTTCACCTGGTCAAACAGGTGATTCTTGCTATTCCAGGACAGGAAAAGATTAACTTCTTAAGTTATTGTCAATTTCAAACATTAGGAAACTAAAAGTCATATTGTGAATCAATATTATGATTGTAACTTGTCAGGCTATTGTTAACTGATGATAATATTATGCACAGTGTTAAGTCTACTCCCTTCAAATGGAAGCAACTCTGTCCTTATCAGCATAGTTGATTCATACAGGTAAACAGTTTATACATCATCAGACATAAAATGCATTGAGGTACTCATATCTAATGACAGATGTCAAGTTTGTGATTTGACCATGTTTAAACCATCAGATGTAAAATGCATTGACTTACACATATCTTTATGACAGATTCAAGTTTGTGAAGTGACTATGTTTACACCATCATATGTAAAATGCATTGACTTACACATATCTAAATGACAGATGTCAAGTTTGTGAAGTGACTATGTTTACCCCATTAGGTGTAAAATGCATTGACTTACACATATCTAAATGACAGATGTCAAGTTTGTGATGTGACAAAGTTTTGATAACATATAAGGTACTTCATTCACAGCTGTTCTGACAATATCAGTTACTTGACCTGGCCACTATCCGTTTTAATCACTTAGTCAAATATGACCTGACTGTTATTCTGATAAATTGTGAGATATTGTCAATAACAATTGCTCTTCTTTCCTTATTGATTTAAATACACTTCAGGATGATCTGTTTTTTGCATTAACTCTTTATAGTTGCTTGTTTTTTAATTTCTCTTTTTTACATTTTTACATTGTTCTGAACTATTTATTTTTTTTCTAAATGAGCCACTTATTTCTTCAATATATTCTTCGCAATTTGTTGGGAGAGTAGCTATGCTATCTTTACTTAGCACTGGAGGAAAATTAACTTTCCAACATTGTGAAAACACTTCACATCTTGATTGTGCTAGTGTCAATTCTTGTTAGAATACATTACTGTCATATAAGTGAAATAAACTTTAGCATCGCATAAAACACCAATCATTCAATCAATCGATATTTTCTATAATTTAAGAAATGATAATTTAATATATTATAAAAAAAATCATTCAAATGTTATTATCTTATATTAATTTAATTTAGTGCATTTAATATGCTATCTTCCCAGGATACATTTAAATATTTTTATAACTTCACAGAAATGAGTCCCATAGCAAAGGCCAACATAGCAAAGGTGACAGCAGCTGTAGAAGCATTAGATGATGATGGTGAGCAGTTTTTCTATCACTATTTATGTGTGACTTAAATGTGAGGGAGACTTTGTGTTGTGCAATTATGTCTGTGAACTTAATGTGGCAGACTGTGTGTTGTGCAATTTTATCAGTGAACTTGTCAATGTTTTCTGTAGTGGGGGATGTTGTTTTAATGTTAACTAAATTCTCACACCAAAGAAAAGCAAACAAAAGCAGAAATAAAATGAGCCAGGATACATAGGGGACAGGAACAATATTGCACGACAAGTCCACCATACTTTTAAAACTGAGTTACCATATCGACTCTAATGCAATTGTGAAAGGTAGCCACACACTCTAATTACCATATTTTATAACGGTTGTGTACAGTTGATTAATCCTTGCTCAGGTAATTTTCTTTGTTTTCTTTCCTGTTTAGTAAAAGTAATTTACTACCTGATCAAAGAAAATATAGTCTTTTAACTTGTGAATGTTGTTTATGGGTATTGGTTGGTGTTGTGTACTCACACTTCTGCTATCTATTGCACTGTTAATGTAGATTCCAACAAGAGAACCAATGAAAACAATGAAGAAACCCAATGTGAAAAAGAGAAGGGGGAGGAAGGTGAGATAACTCTGTCAAACGCTGATAAACTACTGGACAATGCTACAATGTATTTTTTTGAAAGGGTACATTTTGACACTCCAAAGAAAAGACTCAGTAATGTATCAAATAAAGTGTGTCACATTACACTGGAAATATCAACAAAACCCTGTTTAACAAAACCAAAATTGTCCAAATTTAAGCTAAACCAGGACAGTTACAGCATTAAATTTACATGTGGAAGCAGCACGAGAAGACTTTTAGCCATCCTAAACAACATATACACTAAAGTTTGAGCAGTGATATAGTTAAATTTTCTTGTTCACCATCTTTGACAACATAAGGCAGAAGTTTTATAACAGTTATTGTTACATACCAATTGTTACTGTCCTAAAGGACATAAAGCAGAAGTTTTATTGCAGCTATTGACACATGCTCTTGATCACCATCCTTAACAATATGAGCTGGAAGTTCTTCCAAAGAAAGGGGCTGGTAGGATATGTGATTCCATTGTCTTTTGGATGCATTACTACTGGAGACCAAAGGAAGAAAAATGTTTCTTTTTGTGCTCAACTGCACTCCACTAAAATTCCAATTTCTCGCACCCCAATATATGATGTAAATTTATAAATCATGGTAAGAAAGCTTAACATACATGAAACAGTGTATGCTTGATTTTTGTGTATTGACTACATATGTCCTTGTCTGGTGATGGAACATTTACAAGGTGCAGCCTTGTACAAAATATTTCTTAGGCAGAATGTGAAAAAAATTAATTTGTGTTCATAAAATAACGT
>JARFOD010023924.1:0-10865 GCA_031763545.1 Mopalia muscosa
ACATTTCTCAATTAAAGTAAAATTCGTGAGAGAACTATGGGTGTATACCGTACATGTAAAGCAGTATAGCTCATTGGAAGAGGTTCGTTATTTTATCTACAAGTCTAGTGGTGACGTTTTTAAACCAACGGAAACTTGCTGCCTGAAACCATGGCTGAAATCAGTTAAATTAGGACAGAACCTCAAAAGTACCTGTCTGCGAATCCAGTTGTAATAAGTGTCCTGACGCTCATCTTAACAGAAGTATTTGGTTATTGACAAGCGAGGTTGGTCATGATTGGGTTTATGGAATTTGCTTGACATCATTTGATTCCGTTTATGATATCATTTTGTTTACTCTTTTGCTGTTCAGCAAAATGTATATCAATTACCAATTTTTGTCTAAACAGCGATTTGGGTAAACAGAGTCTACAGTCCGTGGGGAGAAACACTTTCAATAACCTCAGATCTCTGCTGTCTTTGTAAGTATGGTTTATCTGCCTTCTTTGCGAAACTCGATTTGAATTGATTGGTAAAGATAGTGATTCGCAAACAATAATCAACCGAATTGCCATGTTTCTAAAGAGGAAATGCGGTCTAGCTATTTGAAAACGGATGAGTAGACAAACTTGTTTAAAGGTATCTGAAATAATTTGAATAACAGCGGGCACCAGTCATCGTTTTCAGAAGTCTCATCAGTAAATGCAATCTTGCTATAATTACACAGATAAGTAGACAACCTTGTGAAAACTAATATAAAACAATTCCAATCATAGTTTCTGCATATTAAAACATTTTTAGCAGAACTTGTTTGTTTAGAAGCGAAGAGTTTGAAAGTAGAACATAACTTATAAATCTATCAATGCAACTCAATTCCCATCAAATATAAGCGACCTAAATCCTCACTTCAATATCGACGATTTTGTCATTATTTTCTGTTTCCAGGAACCTGTCTCAGAATAGAATCACCTTGGTGGAAGATGGCGCGTTTAATGGCCTGAGAAAACTCATTGTTCTGTAAGTTGACTATATGTTTAAATGCAAACAGTATCAGCCATAATTATCAGGATATAGACAAAAGAATATGTGTATTTTAAGGTGTTTTAAATACAAATACCTAATAAACTATCTTTGTATGATTCTAAGAGATGTCGCTTACGTTAGTTAGACATGATCATCAATAAGCATGTAGTGTAACACACACGTTTTATACCCCCGGGACGTATTATGTTATGAGGTTGTCTGTCTGTCTGTCTATCTGTTTTTGGTTTCCGGACGTTATCTTGAAAACCGCTGATTTAATTCAAATCAAACTTAGTATGTGAGTTCCATGTGACAAGACCGCCCTTGGGATTGATTTTGGCATATGTCGACCCAAAGGTGGCGCCACCTGGTGGCAAAGTCCAAATTGGGTTTCTGTATGTTAACTTGAAAACTTTTCGTGGAATTCAATTCAAACTAAGTGGGATTGTTCCACGTAACAATACGTCGCTTGGAATTAGCTTTTGCGTTTGTCGGACTACTGGTGGCGCCCCTTAATGGCAAGGTCTAAATTTCGTTTCTATACTTTAATTTGAAAATTTTTTGTGGAATTCCAATCAAACTTAGTATGCGTGTTCAATGTGACAAGTTGGTGCTTGGGATGGATTTTGGCATATGTCGACATATAGGTGGCGCCACCTAGTGGCAAAATCTAAATTGGGTTTGTGTATGTTATCTTGGAAACTTTTTTTGTGGAATTCAAATCAAACTAAGTTTGATTGTTTCATGTAACAAGACATCACTTGAACTAAGTTTATTCGGATGTCGGACAACAGCTGGTGCCAGCTGGTGGAAAAGTCTTAATTTCGTTTCTGTATGTTAATTTGAAAACTTCTTGTGGAATTCAAATCAAATTTTATGTCATTGTTCCGTGTTACAAGACGTTGCTTGGAATTATCTTTGGCGGATCTTGTTGTGGAAACCAAATAAACTAATTCTGATTGTTTCATGTTACAAGACCTGGCTTGGGATTACTTTTGGCGGTTGTCTGACTACCGGTGGCGCCACCTAGTGGTAAAGCCTAAATTTCGTTTCTGTATGTTTTTATTTGAAAACTTCCTTTGGAATTTGAATCAATCTTAGTATGATTGTTTGGCGTGACGCATCACTTGGGATTGGTTTTGGAATGTGTCAACCTACAGGTGGCGCGACCTGGTTGTAAAGTCTAAATTTGTTCCATGTGACAAGACGCCACTTGGGATTAGTATTAGCATATGTCGGACTACAGGTTTAAAGTTTAACTTTTAGTTCTCTGTGTGTTCATTTGAAAACTTCTGCTGGAATTCGAATCAAACTTAGTATGACTGTTCCATTTGGCAAGGCACGGTTAAGATATTCCTCATGCCAAAGACACCATGTAGGATTTTGTTTGGTGTATTCTTGTCTAGACATTCTGCCACCCGGTGGATTCTATTCAAACTCAATTTTAATATTCCGTGTGGCAAGATTTCTTCGGGCGTATATTGCGACCCAATTGAGCTCTTATTGTGTTATATGTAATTGACCTTATTAATTCAATACACGCAACAGGTATATAAATTGAGTGGTGTAGGAATAAATTACACAGTACAAGTGTATCAAAGTACCATGAGAGTCCAACAGGTTTTGATTATTGCTGTATATGTTTGTTACACAGGGACATTACAGGCAATCCTATAGACATGATAGAGAGACATGCCTTCCACGGACTACCAAACCTAGAAGCACTGTAAGTGAACTTTATTCCTCAATGACTCGTTTAACACTTTCGCTAGCCAATGGTTTATTTCCAAATTACCCTCCGCCACAAGAGTCATAGATTGACACATCTCACAGCAGAATGTAGAGTTTTGCAATCTAATGAATAAACTAAAAAGCGCGCTTGCTTTGAAAAGTCTACAAATTTTGGGAAAATAAAAAGACATAAGTGCATGCATCCCGCCAGAAACAATACCGCGCCATATGATTGGTTCCGATAGGTTTCGAATCATCCAATGGCAGTTGTAGCTGTATAATGAAGTTTCAGATGCACTGTACGCTAAGTGTTTTCATAAAAAATACCTTGAAAAAATCCCTCAAATAGGCTATTTATTTTTTTACTTCCGAAAGCGGACTATTTTCTGTATAATACTTTCTTTTGGAAATATCATAGTGTAAGTCGACTAAGGGGCTTTAACTTTGCTGTTAATAATCTGCTGCTTTCATCAAGGGCTTTATTAAAAATCATATCTCGATTCCATTTATTTTATGGAATATTCCATCATAAACAGTTTTTGCTTATGGGAAAGTTGACAATATTGAACAGCTTTTGCTTAATTGAATATAGCTTGAAGTTTGTGCAATATTTCTGATAGTAACGCTACAATTGAAGTTGTCGATCATATCGCACAAAATTTAGTGCTTGACAGAAATAATCACCGCATGTGCATTTTTGTAATACGAAATGTCCTGAAGTAAAGAGTTTCTATAAATAAATATAATCTGTATTCGACCAATTTTCATTATTTAAATGCCCAAGTGTACAATTTTGTTGATAATGGAAAGAATCTATCTATATGTTTTTGTCGGTATTGGGAGCTAAATTAAATTTCCATATCTCAGCAGAAATTGAATTGATTCGTATACTTTTATTGTAAGGGTACAGATGCTGCCTTGCTATTTGTAATTCTTCTTCTTTGATATTACCTAATGCACCCGGGGCAGTCTTATTTGTGACCATATTTAAAAAACCTGAGTGTCATTTGACAAGATACAGTCCCTATGTGCGGTCATTATCAATACATGTTCATCTTTGATTATCCTGTAATTTGAGTTGCTGCTCTTTACTAGTGAGTAGGTCTCCATCAATTAATAATAGGTCTACAGCTAGGCACAGAGAATGAAATAACTTTGAAAAACGAAATAAAACCTCAACTAAAAGTTTTCAAAAAATCGTGTCAATGGTTATGAGAATTAATCTAAAGAAAATATGGACTAGCATACGACAACGTAAGGGAAATGAACTTAAAAGGAAAGAAAGTCACAACTTTGGGCCGACGTTACAAACACTTGAGCATACTCAAGTCAGACACTATGGTCAATCTCTTGAGATCGTGCTCCCCAATGAACATTCTGCTGTATAAGCACGCTATAAGCTCTCCTGTCAATAAAGGCAACAATACACTACTCTGATTTTGTCGTCTGCTTCGCGGGAACTTGTTGTTTACTTGTTAATTTTTTTGATCATTTATTGCCGTCTAATTTTGTAGCATTGTTATTCGTAACCATCTTATTCCTGAAGCAATTCTGCAGTGGAGTTGACAACGGTAGTGAGCATAGACAGGACGCTGCTCAGGATTGGTGATGAGATGAGCATGGGAAACTGTCTTAATTTTCGAACAGGGACTGTGCAATTGACTCCGCTCAGCATGACATGTTATATTAAGCATAATCAAGGACTTTTACAACCTCAGTCTCAGATGCTTTTAAAAAAAACGTATCAACGACTGTATCCATTATTCTAACGGAAATATTGTGATCAAATGAATTATCCAACTGAAAGAGAAGGGATGTAAACATTTTCGCTACGCTGAGAGTGCGTCCGGTGTTAGAAGAGAATGCTTAGACTAGTCGAGCTGTACATTTCAATAGTCATTTGTGTAGTTAACCACTTCACTACCTCTACAGGTTTGTTTTATTGGAAGCCTACCATCGAATAGCGCGGTACATTATTTGATGTGACAGCTGATATATAGCATATCAAAGTCAATGGGAAACTGATCTGTTCTTGTTTCAAACAACAATGGCCCAGTGTCTTAGATATGATGGATGTGAATAAGATGCCAAGGTCCAACTGTTCTCGCTTCTTATCGCATTTTTAACCACTGTTCTAGGGGGAAATTTCCAAATGTCATATTCTCTCTCTTGCGTTTTCCGCTTGTCTGGAGATCTCTAGGAGTTACGTGCTATCCTCAAGGCAATAAACAAAAACTGCGCGGTCAACTTGGCACACAACACCTCATATGAAATAACATCGTAGATATCCTTAGACTTCTAAAACTCGATTTATATCTCATGGTTGGCTTCCTATACAACAGTCTGTGTTACCTTGACAATAAAGTCATGATTAACGAGGACGAGGAGATCAATTGTATACCTGTGTTGGTTCAGTAGCATCGTTTTTAATTTTTTATTTATTTTATTTTATTTGTTTTCTTTGTGCAGAGAGGGGACTTTGTGAAATGTATTTTATTATTTTTTTCAAAAGAGAACGTCGTGGGCTTAGTTTGACAAAATTAGATAAACATGTGCTAAAAAAAAACATGCCCTGCCCCCTTATTTTCTGCCGATAATTTTTTTCCTCCACATTTGTCTCTCGTTTAGGTATACAGACGAATTCCGGTTTTGCTGTTTGATACCAGATGTTGAGTGTTCCGCCAAACCAGACGAGTTTTCTTCCTGTCACGATTTAATGTCTAACTTTGTTCTGCGGATTAGCATCTGGGTCCTCGGCATGGTAGCCTCGTTTGGAAACTTGCTTGTGATTGGTTGGCGAGTTAAAGATTTTCGAAGTGGCAAGGTAACAGTTGCTTTGATAAAAATAATACTGTGGTAATATATACTGTCCTAGTTAATTCCATACTTGAAAGAACAATGGGCCTGTGTTCATCCTGCATTGGTAAAAACAATACTGCGGTAATATATACTGCTGTTATCCAGAAATTGTATAATTATGTCCTTTCCTAGTTAAATCCATTTTTAATACAACAATGAGCATATAATGGTCATCCTTACATTGCAATTGGGTCAAAAACACCAAGTCCTATTCGTTTATGTTGGCGAGTTCTCTTTTGTTATTATTCAAAATCTAGTTTGTTCATATTTTTTTGTTTGATTGGGGGTTATCTACGGTCATTTCACTTTTAGGACGACACCCTATTCACGTCTTAAATCAGTGGAAACGGTGACTCCCTCAAAACCAGAGGGATTCGTCCCAAATCGAATCAGTAACGGTTGACGGTTACTATGGTTGGTTCCGAAATAATGAAACTGGTTGTTGCCAGAGATATTCGGATCTATGCATTCCAGGCAATGTTGATTGACGTTGACATCCTCAACATATTTTGTAAAGTCAGCGGCAAGTTGTTCTCAAAAACACGTCCAAACAAAAAATATTTACACAACATTTGTCGTTCTCTATTCCAGGTGCACACTTTCTTGATAACAAACCTGGCTTTGGGAGATTTCCTAATGGGGGTTTATCTCTTAATAGTCGCCGTTGTGGACTCTTATTATCGAGGGGTGTACATCATGCATGATAAAGCTTGGAGAGGCAGCGTACTTTGTAAAGCCGCTGGTTTTCTCAGTACTTTCTCCAGTGAACTTTCTGTGTTGACGTTGACAGTAATAACTCTGGATAGACTGGTCTGCATTATATTCCCATTTAAAATCAGCCGACTTGGATTAAAGCAAGCACGTATCCTGATGCTTGTCGTTTGGATACTAGTTTTAGTTTTGTCAGGAATTCCTCTTCTTGGATTAAAATACTTCGAGAACTTTTACGGTCGTTCTGGCGTCTGTCTGCCCCTGCATATAACCAACGAGAGGCCACCAGGATGGGAATATTCTGTGTTTGTGTTTATAGGGTTGAATTTCTTGTCTTTTTTAACGATAGCTATTTCCTATTCTTGGATGTTTGTGGTTGCTAAGCGTACCCACAGTGCAGTTCGTGCGCCGGAAAGCAAGGCAGATAATGCCATGGCGCGGAGAATGACAGTCATAGTGCTTACAGACTTCTTCTGCTGGGTTCCAATTGTGTTTTTAGGAATAGCGTCATTAGCTGGGGCTAGTATTCAATCTGATGTAAGTATCACTCCTTTCTTTTTGTAATGTATCAGCGAAACTTTTGCTTACTCACCATTTTTAAATACGTTTTAAGTTTCGCTGCTGGTTGTTTCGACGTTTAATAATTATACTTTTTTTCTTCCTTCATTGTCTCTGTCTCGCTCAGCTGATTGTCTTTAAGCTGGGATAGGTCTCACCTATTAGTTTAACACCAAGCCTAACCAGTTGATTAAGACACTTAAACTTGCAAAAGAACGAAAGACACATTTTTTACATTATATATAGCTTATCATATTCCACTGGTGAATACTTTGTTTTCTGTTTCGTTGTATAATCCCGATTCTGATCCAATTATGAAGCGGGTGGTAAGCCATGCACCTTTTGTTGTCCACTTAGATCCGAAACTATTTAAGTAAACCACCTTTGATTTGTTTGACTGATTGACTGGGATATAACGATATACTTAATGTTATTTCACTCACATGACGGTGTCTCCGCCCAATGAGTGAAGGAAACCAACCCTGACACCACTGGCAACAAATAAAAACATCGACGGACAATACAAATACTCCACAAACATATCGCCTTTCTGTTCCTCTTTAGCTCTGAGAGAACCAGAGCAACCGGAAGTTTCTCCAACTACCTGCAAAAATCCCCTGTGGTTATCGTTTAGCATTATACTATTGGTTGAATGATTTTGACATTCATGTGCTCAGCTGCTATTTTCTAACTCCATCATTAGATGTGGTGGCCCTATTGACGTGAACAGGCCCCAACATAACCAAGGCAACCATTCCTCTATAGTATATAGCTATGTACACATCCTATATTTTCGTGGACTGTGAACTTTGTTATTCGTCCGCGAATCCCGATCTCTTTCTCCAAATATATTAGTTTCAAGGTCAACATACACCAGCGTGCAGCGGGAGTCAACATACGATCCTTCTCAATCGTAATGTCGGTCATCTCCACTTTCAACGTTTTTAATATATGTGCTGTAACATATACCGCCCGAAAAGCGGCTTCAATTAAGAACTTTGTAAATGAATACTTGTAGATCCTTTAGATTGGGATTGTTGGGATTCTACTCTTTAAAAAGTTGTCCAGAATGCGCACACTTTCCATAAACATTAACATGTTCCTAGAAAAATAAAGGTATTCGTCGGACGAAATAATTAAGTTTTGCTACCAAGAAAAGATACGATGTGGCCATAGCGGTGTGATAGACGGCCATGATACCCATTGCTAGACTCCACATTGCCAACGTCTGGTACATACGGGACATTAGGAACTTCACAAAAGAAAGTCATCTGAACCGAGATAAAACTATGGGTAATATAATATAATATTAAGTTGCATGTTTGCATCCAAATTTCTGGCCTGAGGACAAATAAATACTGGAACAATTGAAAGCTGGGGCTCTCTAAGTCGTCGCTACTTCCTACGTAGCCAGCTTCTCTGTGTTAGATCAACTTCTTCCCTTGCGTATCCCTGCCACAAAACGATTGAACCATTGTCTCGTGTGATTTAAAGGTACGCGTCCATCCAAAAACAAAATAGATAGCCTAGTGTTTGCTAAATATTACACACACAAGAAACTGTAGCATTCCATATGCAAACTGTCCTATTGAAAGCGAAACTTAAACCGGGTAGCTAACGGTCTTAACTTTATATATGTAAAACAATATGAATCAGTTACTACCATTAACATACAGCATACTTAGTATTGACGGCTGTGTTCATGAAAGGAGAAAGAATGACGCGTTTTATCACGGCGCAGAGGGAAGCGTACAAGGTCATGTTCGTACAAAGTCATGTTTAACTGCATGCCAAATACCATGATTCCGACCAATTGTAACCACATAATCGGGCATGAGGTATAGAAATGTGATCTACGTCAAAAAACAAAAGCCATTCTGCCAATGTAGCTGACAGAATCGGCATACTCTTGAAATAACTGTGTCAAGTGATATAGATCGAATCGATTCCCATTGGCATCATTCGCAAGAACGTTATTTCACTTGTCGCCTGATATATCGTGTGAGCACTGGCCAGCTGCTGTTTTTGATACCGGCGGTATTCTAATTCGGTTATCATAGCTGGTGACCGTGACAATTCACAACCATTCACTGTGATGTTTGATTGACCCTTATTGTATTGAGTTTAAGTTGCAATCATTATATTTCTCTATTAATTGGTGAGACTACAGTAGACGCCTCAGGCTTATTTTACAATTGCTGTAACGCGTCTAGCCACCAAATGAGTTCTCACAAACAGCTCTGGCGTTACAGTTCCTATTATCACTATTCACAATAAATAGCGCTTAGATCAGTGATATAATGAATCTCATAATCATGAAGCTTTCGAAACCGGTACAAACTAAAAGCACAGTCCTGTATACATTATAAAATTCCTTATTTTATACGTCTACATGTATGCTTTTGTTCGTCTCCCTATAAACTCTGCCATCAATCCAGTCCTGTATACATTATATAATTGGTTATTTAACAGGTTTATGCTTGGATAGCTGTGTTTGTTCTCCCTGTAAACTCTGCGATCAACCCAGTTTTGTATACCTTATCAACAGCACCATTCCTGATGAACATACAGAAGAGAGCATCCCACGTACGGAAATCTTTCGTCGGTTCAGTCAATGGGGATACAAGACAAACATATGCAGGTACAGAATCAAAACTCCATTGATTAGTTATTCAATATTATTCTGTTTGTTTGTTGTTTGTTTGCTTGTTTTCATATTTTTTTTTTAGTTTTTTTTGTTTTTTGTTGGTGTAATTTTTACGTCGTCAATATAAATTGTGAAACTTTTGTAATTTATTTTTTTTTAAACTCGCAATTAAAAAAGGCCAGTATTTAGAAACAAACTTTAAGATTCTAAATATTATGTTATATTATTATTCACTGTATTTTATGATTATTTCAATGATGTGCAAAAATGTAAAATATTTATGAGTTCACCATGCTTTGAAGCTCTTTTTTCTATAAGAGAGTTGAATATTTTCTTTTATAAATTATCACAAATATGTACTCACGGTATTTCAACAAAAAATCAAAATGGTGTGTTCGTTAATCATTGAAGATTATCTTTATAAAATGATATTCTACTATTAAACAATTAATGTTTTTAAAATGAAAATTTATATATAAAACCTGTCACTGATTGTTAAGAATGGAATTTAAGATTATTTATACCAAATTTCAAAGATTTAGCCTAAATGCTTTCCAGAAATATACGGTTTTCATCTTTGGAAAATATATCTTAAATTGTGTAAAATACTTCACCTCAGAAATGTTCAAATATTTTGGATAAATTCAATGACTCTTTTCTGATTGAACTAGAAAGCTTTCCATTTGTTAATTAACAATTGATTGATTGATGTTTTACCTCGTGTCTACTAGTATTTTAATTATATGACGGCTGTGATTTTTTCGACAAAAAGTGCCACTACACTCTTAGAAATGATGGTTGTTTGAGCGTTTTAGAAAAGAAGATGTTTTATAAGCAGTTCTTTGATATAAGAAGAACGGGAGAAATAATTGGAACAGTTGGTGTGAGGGTTCTATACATAATCAAAAATAGTCCCACTACAGCCATAACTAAAGAATTAAAAAGAGTTTCACATTCGATGTAATATTAGTATTACAGTTCCCGAAAGCGGGTGGGCCATGGCCTAGCAGAATACTCCTTCGGCTTCCTCGGTCGATCGTAAGAGGCGAGATAAGAGGTTGCTTTCTGTTGCCCTGGTGTTCCCAGAGCTAAAGGCTAACGGAAAGCAGTTTTGTTTGTGATGTTTGTATTTGTGTCCCTCGTCATATAAGTGAAATCCCCTGGAGTACGACGTTAAACACCAATCAAACAAACAAACCCAATACACGAAAGTAAAAAAACGGAAATGAATCCATTTAGGTAATACAAACAATTAGGACCTACTTTTTTATGATTGTTTTATATGGTCTATCTACTGGGGTTAACTTACATCCCCCTCTCTTCATAATAATAATAATAATTTATTTACTTTCGACCG
>JARFOD010023946.1:0-10863 GCA_031763545.1 Mopalia muscosa
AATTTGCCAATAACATTTTTATTTTCTCCTTCTTTCATGGTAATTTTGTAATCTAAAATAGTTTGGTTCATTTTGCCCCATGTTCCCCTAGTGACTACATCTTTCATCGGAAAGTTATAGGCGGAAGGTATGTGGAGCCAATGTTTCTGTTTAGTTTAGATCTTCGGATTTGAGTGTTCCATGAATTTACGTGTTGTTAGGCTGGTAATATTTATATTTTAAGCTTTTATCAGTCAAGATTATTTTATGTGACCGGTTTTCAAAGATAAGCGGGCGAGCGTTTCTCCCATGAGTGTATTACATTAGCACACGATCACGTAGACAGTAGACACATCATTTGCGTTTAGTTTTGTTGGTACTGAGTTTTTTATCAGTGGCTTGAAGGCAAGTTTTTATAGCCTATTCTCGTTTCGCTAAAACAGACCTAAGCTCAATAGGGTGTGATTCCGTGCGTCCTTGAAGGCCTAGACTGGAAATTTTAAAAACAGGCAATTTTGTTGTTGTGGAGCCCCAAGTCACTTAATCAGCCAAACTCACTTATCTTATATGTAGGCCATATCACACTCAAAGTTAATTGATGCAAAGATTTAAGCCAATTTTAATTCAGATTTGTACTGCCTTTTATTTAGATATACATGCTGTACATATTTCCACATTTTTGCTATAAACATATTCTGCACTATTGTCTTAGCAAAAAATGATCAGCAATTTTTAACAAAAAAGCGATAGCGAGAAAAAAAACAAACAGCTATAACCAGTAAGTTTGGGAAGTATCGTTTGTTCGTTTGCTTGTTTCTTTGATTTGAGTAAAACGCCGTACTTAAGGTTATTTAAATTAGATGGCCGCGAGTCAGTCCAATGGGTGAACTGTGAAGATAACCACCCTCGATGTCACTTGAAACTAAGAAAGACAAGACGGGACGAATACAGTTCAGTCAGAGTACACAACATAGAGACATCTCAAATGGATGGGGTTTCTGTTCCCCTTCAGCACTTCGAGCACCAGGGCAACAACAATCTCTCTCTGAACTAACTGCGGGAAATTTTGCCAATGTGATTTTCTATTACAATTACGTATAATTATTTCTACACATAAGTATTAAATATGTATAGCCAACATCTATTAAAAAAAGTACATATACAACCATACGTATCCCATTATTATTCACAGCGGACAAGGTGGGTGAAGATATATACACGGTATTAAGACACGCTTCCTTAATTCAGCTGGCAGGTAAAGAATACTGCTGTTGGAGACCGCAGTAAGATCTCTTCATTATTAAATACACATAATAAAAAGGGAAATAAATATCTGCCTCCTGGTTTTCTAAATACACGGTAGAAAATGGACATACCTTTAAAAGAATCATTCGTATTAGGGAATTAGAACACTTCTTGGAAAGCTTCTTGAAAATTAAATCAGCTTTTTGGTTTATTTCCTTTCAGAATATTTTGGCAAATTATTTCACAGCATTGAAAAGTCTATCCCAAAAAAGGTCCTGACCGTGGACTGTTTCTGGCCAGGCGAGGAAAGTCACCCTCTGCCAGAGATTTACCAGACTACGCGGCATTTCCGGGATAGGAATGTCTTCCAGCAGAACGCAAACATCGTCCAAATGATGATATCACTGCAATTGTTCATGACACAACAGATGTTGTGGACAAATCGAATGATAGTAGTATTTTCGTTATTTTTGGGATAACACTTTCTTAGTTAGAACATATACCTGTTCAGAAAATATTGTAGGTTGAAACCCGGGAAGGTTGTAGGTTGAAATCCGGGAATTGAACCCACGACCCTCAGAGTTAGGCACCGAATGGCCAGGAGTAAATGCAGGCTACTGTTAATCTTCACTTTCTAAAAGACACAAGTTATTCATTGCTATCAGCTTTGGGAGCTGGGTCACTCTCCTATCAGAGGGGTGGTTAATGTAGCTATCTAGACTCCAGCTGACTAACTTTCTATTTTTGTAGAAGGCTGAGAGGTCTAGGTAACCTGCATTTACTGCTGGCGATTCGGGGTCTAAGTCTGAGGGTCGTGGGTTCGGGTTTCAACCTACAAAATTTTCTGAACAGGTATATATTCTAACTAAGAAAGTGTTATCCCAAAAATAACGAAAATACTGTTAATCTTCACTTTCTAAAAGACATAAAAATTATTCAAATCGAATGATGACACGGAATATTGGCTTCAACCAATTGAAAGCGGAAATTGTAATTCAATTATTCAAGTTCAGAATCAATCGATCACAGATAACAGTTAACTTGATCGCAGATAATGACATAAGTACTGGACAGGAAAATCCGACCCATTCAGAGGATACTCAACGCAAAGTAGGGGAGGCTACTCCTCATACAGTAGGAGAGACAACTGACACACCACACGGTATGCACCTTCAGATGACGCTGAATCAGCTTTTGTAGACAAAAAGGTATTTGGGTAAAGTCAGAGTTGAAACAATGAAGTTGGTTGTTTACATTGCCTTATATGGGCATGTCACATTTAACAGTATGTTGTTGTTTTCAAACTAGCGAGGTTGGTTTGAAAGTTAGCTACCAAACGTATAAAAATTACGACATGAGTGAAATACTTCGCATACAAAAACATAATCACTTTATGCATCAAAAAACTACAAAAACTTTAGTTGTTATTCGTTTGTTACCGTTTTATGGGCCATCAGTATCTCTGCATATACGACGATGTGTCAAACAGTGGCCATACTGCGTAGAAAGGACGAATCAAGCCCCGCGCTTCATAATAAGCAATACAGAGTTACGCCCCATAGACCGCGCGGTACATTAAAGACGCATAAAAATACAATAATGAAAATGATATATATAATGAAAATAATGCAATACAGAACATGCAATGTCGACGTATGACATAAGTAACAATTTTAAGAAAAATGGTATCAAAATATACGTTTGACCTATACATACCGGCCCTCTATGTGGCGAGAACAAGCGAATCAATTACAATATATGTCTGTTCGGTCAAACGTTTACAAGGTTGCACAATAAAATCACGAAAATGACAGTAGTTGCAGATTACGGATCTGCTTCCAATACCAGACATAGCTTATCGATAGGTCGAACAAAAATGGAACTCTGAGTTTTGATTTTCGCCATTCTAACGAAACCTTTCTTGTCTACAATAGGCTCTATAACTCGAGCTAACGCCCAAGAGTTTCTTGGTGAATTTTCTACGACAAGTACGAGATCGTTAGCAGCGATGTTACGTTTCGGTTTGACCCATTTTTGGCGTTCTTGAAGCAGGGGCAAGTATTCCCTAAGCCAGCGCTTCCAAAATAAGTCCGACAGGTACTGCATCTGGCGCCATCTCCGCCGTGGGTAGTTATCCGATGCGTCAAATAACCCTGGAGGTAGTTTTTCACCTGATCTTAGGAAAATTAAATGATTTGGAGTCAGTGCTTCTACGTCAGTAATACTGTTAGGTATGTCAGTCAATGGACGGCCATTCAGTATTGCTTCTACTTCCCAAAAGAGAGTTTGCAAAGATTCGTCATCCAACTTAAGAATCTGTTGGTGGAGAAGGGAGTACAGGACCTTTCGGACTGAGCGTATCAGACGCTCCCATACTCCGCCGAAATGAGACCCGCTATGAGGGTTGAAGATCCAGTTAATCTTATTCTGAAGAAGGCTCTGATGAATTTTAGCTTTATTCCAGCCATTGATCGATTCCCTCAACTCCCTTTCGCATCCAACAATGTTTGTCCCGTTGTCCGATCGAATGGTCTCTACTGGTCCTCTACGAGCGATAAATCTGCGAACTGCATGAATGCATGAATCCGTGTCAAGTGAGGTGGACACCTCCAAATGTATCGCTCGGCTAGCAAGGCAAGTAAAGACCACTCCATATCGTTTCAAAGTTGATCGTCCGCGTCGAATCTCAAAGGGACCGAAAAAATCCATGCCAACATTGGCAAAGCACGGTTTATCTGAGGTCAGTCTTTCGATTGGTAGGTCCGCCATCTTCTGTTCACATGCTCGAGCTTGATACTTTCTGCACAGAACGCATTTAGACAATAGAGTTTTCAGCATAGAGTTGGCGCCAATTATCCAGAATTGCTGACGAACAAGGCTTAAAGTGTAGTTCTTTCCCATGTGTCCAGATCGAACGTGTGCATCTTGCAAAATCAAGTGGGATATGTGAGACTCTCTAGGAAGGACGACTTGGTGCTTGGATTCGAATGGAATAGTTGCTTTCTCAAGACGTCCACCAACTCGTACAACACCGTCTACAATAATAGGATCTAGCTTGTATAGACGGCTATTCTTCTGAACGAATGGTTTGTCCTCCGTTAAAGACTCAATCTCATGTTTGAAGAATTTTCTCTGTTCTAGCTTTATCAATGCTATCTCTGCTTGATCAATTAGCTCTGATGTTAGGTGTATATTTCTTAATTGCTCATGTTGGTTTAGAGGTTTGACAGTAGGTGAAGATGTAGTCGAATTCTTTCTTTCGTGTGGACCCTTTGTTTCATATTACTCATTCCCTTTAAGATCCAACCTATGGTTTTCTTTAATTTCTGCCAACTTGAATGGCTTGTTATAATTCTGTCCATAACATCAATGGATAAACCACAGCAGCCATTACAACTGGCTTCACCTCAGGATCACCAGGGAAAATGGTGCGATTTAGCTCGTGTTGTGGCCATTCAGATTCATGTTGTTGAAGGAAGGCCGGTCCTTTGATCCATTCATGGTTTTGAAGAAGCTTTGATATGACAGACCCCCTTGATGCGATATCCGCAGGGTTGGCCTTTGACTTAATATATCTCCATTGCTCGTAGCTAGTTGCTTCTCGTATCAAGTTGACCCTATTTGATACAAAGGTATGGAATCTACAGGTCTCGTTGAAGATGTATCTGAGTACGGACGTGCTATCGGTCCAGAAATAGATTTGATCGAAACGGCAGCCAAGTTCACTGGTTACCATCTTACAAAGACGCACTTCAACTGTTGCTGCCGTCAATTCCATTCTGGGAACTGTAATTTTCTTCAGGGGTGCTACCCTAGATTTCGCTACTACGTTTGTGCAGTGAATTTGGTCATTCTGGTTTGTTAGTCTCATGAAAATTACCGCGCCGTATCCCAAGTCACTGGCATCTGTGAAAACGTGAAGCTGTTTATTCTTTACTTCGCCGAAATCTACCGGCTTGTAGCATCTTGGCAGTTTTAACTCGGTGACCCTTGGTAGATCCTGTAACCATTGCTTCCAACGTCGGAGAATTTTGTCACTCAGTTCTTCGTCCCAACCATACTTTTGTTTACATAATTCCTGGAGCAATATTTTCGCCGTTAATATAAAGGGCGAAGCTAACCCTAATGGATCGTATAGAGAGCTCACTGTTGAAAGGATACTCCTTATAGTGTTCCGCTGACATTTTTCTGTAACACGATATCCTAGTTCATCCCGTTCAACCTCCAGTAAACAAAAGCACGTTCATTGGGTAGATCTTCGTGATCAAAATCCAAGTTTCTGAAATCTTTTGATCGTTGTTCTGGTGGAAGAGACAATAGTACGGTTTTACTGTTACTCGTCCACTTCGTGAGGTTAAAACCTCCTCTGTGACATAAACTGGTAACATCTTTAAAGAGCTTAATGGCTTCCTCCTCTGAATCAGTGGACACTAAGCAGTCGTCGACATGAAAGTTTTTCCGAATAACCTGTAGTACGGATTCGTCAAAATCCTGCTCATTGTCCAAAGCGGTTTGTTTCAAGGCTGCATTCGCACAGCTGGGCGAAGAAGTTGCCCCAAAGAGGTGAACAACCATTCTGTACGAGATGGGATCATTGCGGGTATCCCCGTTGGTCCACCATAAAAAGCGGAGTATATCACAATCTTCTTCGTGGACACGGGCTTGGTAAAACATCGATTCGATGTCCGCCATTATTGCGATATTATCCAGTCTAAATCGTAGTAATACACCAACAAGGTTGTTCGTGAGATCTGGCCCGGACAAAAGCATGTTATTCAGCGATAATCCGTTTAAACTTGCTGTGCAGTCGAAAACCACTCTTAACTTTCCTGGTTTTCGTGGGTGGTACACCCCATGGTGTGGAATGTACCACACTCTCCCATCTTGTTTGTCCAAATCCTTAGGTGGAACGGGTTCTGCGTAGCCCTTGTCTATTATAGTTTCCATAAAAGCTTTGTAGTCTGCCCAATATTGTGAATCCGACGCCATTTTCAATTTCAAACTTTCCAGTCTCTTCCTCGCTAAGAATTCGTTGTCAGGGAAGACCACGTTGTCGTATTTGAAGGGCAACTTTACTGTGTAGTGTCCATCGTTCAGCTCTATAGATTTTTCAACCTTATCTAGAAAGAGCTTATCCTGCTGAGAATGTTCTCGCTTATCATCAATGGAATGTTCAGGGTAATCGAGGTTAGTTGATTTTCTATATAAGATCTCAAGATTTCTCGAGTTGTCCAATTCTTCAATGGCGATGATTGAAGCCTTGTGGACTGCAAAATCATTAGAGTTGTTTGCTTCCGTAGGTCTAACAACACCCCACAAAATCCAACCAAGTCTTGACTTCGTAGCATAAGGGCTGCCTGTGGGTCCTGTTCGTACCTCCAGTGGAGTATAGGCGTCAACCACGTTATTTCCGAGAAGAAGTCCAATCTTGGCATCAATTTCAGGTAAGTCCAAGTCTTTTAAATGTGACCAGGAAGCCACGTCTTTAGCCCATGGGATATGTTTGGTTGTTACTGGAATTTTATCCTTTGTATAAATTCTTGGTAGCGATATTTTATTTTCCATGTTGAGGTCTCCAATCTCTAATCCTTGTATACCATAAGTGTAATACGACTGCGAATCACCCATCGTATCCAAAGTAATCTTCATTTTGTTTCCTGAGGCTCCAAGTTGATGCATGAGCGACTCGGTACAGAACGATGCACTGCTTCCGCTGTCTAAAAATGCATACGTCTGAATGACACGGAGACCGTCTTTCACTTTTACTGTGATTGGTATTATTGACATCGTGTTCTCACTGTCCCCGGCCCCCATATTGGCTATTTGACTACCAGATGGGATACAGGCCCCAGTGGCAAAATTTGGTGTTCTTGTGTCTTGAGAATAAGACTTTTCGAAATGGCAAATGCTTGGGTGTTTTCCGTTACAATGCTTACACGTAGCCTTCCCACGACAGTCATTTCGAACATGCCCTCTTCTCAAACATCCAAAGCACAGTCCCTTCGTCTTCAAAAATTTCATTCTCTCAGAATGAGGTAAGCTGACTATGCTTTCACATAATTCTAATGGATGTGTGGGATCTAAACAATACAGACATGGCGTACTGAATGCGTGTCCTGTTGAATGGTCTTTGTAGGTGCTAGGTTTGCTCCACTTTGTCTTAGTGTCGACGTCAGTTGTCTTAGTTTCAAAGTCAGTCGTCTTGTGATTGTCAAATTTGTGCTCTGTAAGGTTTGAGGTAAAAGAGCTTTTAGGTCTTGCGGTTGGAACTTTAAAAGGTTTCTTTTCGGCGCTTTGAGTGACAGTGCGCATCGCCTGGCGTCCGTAAGTAACGTCATTCGCTTTTCTCGATTCGGTTTTTACGAAGATTACTAGATGATGAAAGTCTATGGTTCTACCGCTGTCATGGTGTCTTTGAACAATATTAAGCCACTTGTCGTGAAAGTAATACGGAAGGTTACCAATTATCCGCATTATGTTTTCCGGATATTGAAGTACCTTTACCGCTTCAAGGTAACTGGTTTTCAATAGCGTTCTCACATTCTACCAGAAAGATACTTAATTCATCCAAAGCTTTCGGGTTATCTACCTTGACGATCGGCCACTCTAACGCTCGCTTAACGAAAGCGTTAGCTAATACTTCGGTTCGACCATAACGTTCATTTAACTTGTTAAGAGCAGCAGTGTAGCCTCTTTCGGAAGCTAGATATGAAAAACCATTGACAATTTTATTGGCTTCCCCACAGGTAAATTGATCTAAATAATTGAAACATTCATCAAAATCATCAGCATTCTTAACAACTTTAGTTTTAAACTGACGAATAAAACGAGGAAACTGAATGGGGTCACCATAAAATTTGACAATATCAGGGACTGGTTTACGTAGCTGTCGAACTACAGTAGAAATAGTTTGGTCAGAGGGTTTCAAACAATCAGTAATAGCCGTATCAAAATGTGATTGGGGCTTATCAAAACAACCAGTATCACTCCCATTTACAAATGGGTTTACAGATTCATTCACTTTAGACCCAAATTCTAAGTCAATACCAGGGGTGAAAGGGTTATTTGGGGACCCTGTATTTCTCAATAATTTGTGTTTGTTATCATTGTAATTCAACAAAGGGTGGTGTTCATCATACCCTGACCTTGTAGGTCTCAAGTACATCATGGTTATTGTTTACATGTGGTGGTTCAGTGTTAACATTATGTGTAGCTCTAGCATAAGTTGCATAACCTTCTTGAGCAAACAAATATTCTGGATCAATAACTGAGTATTTACTTTTCATGGCTTCTGGAGCCTCACGAAATGGGTTAAAACCACTAGGTGGGTCCACATTACCTGTGTGACTTTCGTTAGGTGGCTGGTCAATATAACTATAGTTTGCCATGAATGGGTTTGAAGTAATTGACTGATTCAAGTTATCAAGGCAGACTGAGGTAGGTGGAATATTATCAGATGTTTGATTATAACCCTGTGTGTTAACATCTACTTTAACAGGTGTTTGAGATTTAGAACTAGCCTGTGTTTTGCCAAAAGGATTAAATGTTTGATTTTGTTTACTTTCATTTTTAAATTTATTTAAAATCAATGTTTTGGCTTTAACTATTTCTAGTTCAGTATTCAAACTTAGCTCTTCCTCTTCTATGCTGAGCTTCAATTTTGCAAGTTCCAGCTTCTGTCTGTGTTTTAATGCCGCCTTCTTTGCCAGTAGCTCTACCTGCTTCTGTTCTTGATGAAGGCGTGATGTCATCAATGAATGTGAAGAGGTATGACTTCTAGCTGTGGACTTTCTCTCATTAACTTGAGATACACTATCTTCAGGTTTTATCGAACTTGGCGGTTTAGTATTTTGTGACATTTGAAGATCATCAATAATGACTGAAATAGCCTCATCAAAGTTGCTGTCACTGTGTTCTAGGACTCTCAGTTCAGTTTCTTCTTCCATTTTGTCAGTATGTGTGAGTGGATTTATTTTTCAGTGTTTTGGGGCATGTGGATTGCAAACATCAATTTATTTCGGGAAGTAGACTTCTCGTCATCTTTAAAGTATGTTTGAATGGATTTATTGTATCCAAACCATCTATTACAACATCACCTGTTAGTGTCATAATTCATCTAGTTGTTCTGCTTTCTACGCTGATCCGTAATTATGCCTCATCTTTTCTAATGACCGTCTTCATTGGCAGAATTTCTCCATACCCGACTTCAGTGGAGGGCTCGAAAACGTCAATGTTGTGTAGTCGGTTTACTGATTCACTCCACAAGGGCAATTCACTTTCAAAGTACACTTCTTTATTTTATCAATCATCATAACATCAGACAATTGACCGGTACAACACATACTAGTGGCGATGAAAGAGATTGACTACAAAAGAAACAAAGAACAATGTGTTACAATTAACCAATCTCAATACGATAAAGACAATAAAATAAACAAATAAACAAAAAATTACATACAGAAAATAAATCATCAAAATGTTCCAAAACAAAATTATTGTTTATGAAATATACCAAAAAAGGTCCTTTAATTCGTTACTTAGCAATCCATTTAAAGTTTGCATTATAGGCCATAAATGAACTCAATACCTTGCATCATAAAGGCATTTGGGTAAAGTCAGAGTTGAAACGGTTCATTCCTCTAACGCCTACATTCCGGTAACGACTACGAAAATAGTCGTAGACGTTAGCGGAATAGAGTGCAAAGTTATACTGGGTGACCTGTGGCATGTAACTAACTACATGGGGTATCAACACAGCTAGTTTTATTTTGTAACAGTTTATTTTCAATAGACTTTAAAACAATTTAAGCGTATATCACATAAGGAAAAACTGTTCATTTTGAAATACAATTTAAATAGAAATCAAGAAAGTCTGGTTCCAAATAGCGCATCATGGTCGTATGTCCTGCAGAAAACGTTTGCTTTAAGTCACTGATTTTCTCTTCAAGTCTCCTGTACTTTCTCTTCTTAATTGGGCGCGCAGGCCCTCCTTCGATTTGAAGCGACTTTATTTCATTTACTGACTGTTCTACTCGTTATTCGTGATTCGTTATTCGAATCACGAATAACGACAAAAAACGGGATTCGTTATTCGAATATTCGAATCACGACAAAAAAACGGGATTCGTAATTCGAATCACGAATAACGACAAAAAAACGGGATTCGTTATTCGAATCACGAATAACGACAATAAAACGGGATTCGTTATTCAACTCAAAAAGGTTGATGGTGCTTTGCAAATATCTCTGACCAGGAAGAGTGTCTTTCCACCCCTTGAGGTATATAGAACAACAGCCACTAACCCACAAAAATGGATTCGTCGTTTATCTCTTAAAAAGTGATGGTGCGTCTCAAATATCGTTTAGTTTCTTTTCATTATTAGGGTTTAGCGTTGTAAGTAACGGTACTATTTACTTTACGTCACGACAGATTGTCCACTTCACACTTTTCCTTGCTGAAATACGGTGAGGACAAATCATCAAAACAAAGCCCGGATTGCGGAATCACATCTTGTATCTCAATCATACGCCAGCTGGCGACAGACGGACAGACAGAACCATAAAGTGTACATCACATCAAAGTAGGATAAGTAGGTCGACACGCTAACCACTAAAGCACGCCCACTTGTAAAATATATA
>JARFOD010023967.1:0-24434 GCA_031763545.1 Mopalia muscosa
TTTAGAGCTGATTGGGCTGGTCATATTTATGATGAGGGTAACGTTGTGTCTCTCGCGAGTTTTATAACCGATTGGACTGGCCATATTTATGATGAGGGTAACGTTGTGTGTCTTTTGCGAGTTTTATAGCTGATTGGACCAGCGATATTTATGATGAGGGTAACCTTGTGTGTCTTTCGCGAGTTTTAAAGCTGATTGGGCTGGTCATATTTATGATGAGAGTATAACGTTGTGTGTCTTTCGCGAGTTTTATAGCTGAATGGACTGGCCATATTTATGATGAGGGTAACGTTGTGTGTCTTTCGCGAGTTTTATAACTGATTGAACCGGCCATATTTATGATGAGGGTAACGTTGTGTGTCTTTCGTGAGTTTTATAGCTGAATGGACTGGCCATATTTATGATGAGGGTAACGATGTGTGTCTTTCGCGAGTTTTATAGCTGATTGGGCTGGTCATATTTATGATGAGGGTAACGTTGTGTGTCGCTCGCGATGAGTAATAGCCAACTTCCTCAAATCACTTCCAATGCATGAACTTTACATTTCTTAACTTTTTGTGGGGGTATTTGCTAGATAATAAATGAAATGTTTATAATTATTACTTTTTATTTCCCATTTTATTTATTTTAATTTTATTTATTAACCCAGTATAATCATATACAAGGAAAAAAATACAGATATATAATGTTAATACTGTCGGTATGTAAATATAAGAGAAAGTAAACATAAGGGCGGGAGTAAAGACTATTAAAAGGCTTGTTCTATCCCTAAGTTGAAAAATGGTTTTTGTCAATGGTGGCTGAAGACAATAATCGAAAAAGTTAACAGAAAATTGTCCATATCTGAGACAGAAAAATAAAAATGTTGTATTATTACATTAAAATAGGTCACTATACTCTGCCGATGACATTTGTGCAACGGTTGGTGAATATTTTTTATACTGCTGGGTAATTTGTTCCACACCTGAGGAGCCATTGCTTTGGTGGTATGCAAGGAAAGATTTGCCCTTTTAAAAGGTACATGCATGTTGAGGTTGGGATGTCTAAAGGAATATTGATGAGTGTCCTACAGGGAAGTGAAATAAGTACGATTTTTTTAGGAATAAAACTTTCAAAGAAATTAAACTTATGTATCCAAGTTGAGAGCTGGTAAATATTAATTTGTGTTAAAGTAAGATATTATATTTGGTTAAATACAGTCCATATATATGTATTTATTTTTGGAAAGCATGAATACTCAGGATTACATATTTGTGAATGTGGTGAAAATCCAATTATTATTTCTAAAAATATTGCAAAATGAGTAAATGTCAACAGAAAAAAATAGACTGTATTTTTCAAGGTTTATTTCTCGACGTCCCATTACGATAAAACTCAATAGAATAGTTGACCTATAGCAGAATTACCTTGAACTGGTAAACAGTGCCTCATTTTAAACAAAATCGATCACAGTGGATTTTTTTATTCTACCCCACCTTGGAAAGTCTTATAAGAATGTCACATACAACTTTCAGAAAACATTAAAAACAAGACCTCAAGTGAGTCGCAATATACGCCCGAAGAAATCTTTTTACAAGGAAGTAAAATTGAGTCTGAATCCACCAGATGACAGCATGTCTAGACAATAATACACCAAATAAAATTCTACTCGACATCTTGACACTTGGAATTTCTTAACTCTGTCTTGTAAAATGGAACACTACTACTAACTAAGTTTGATTTGAATTCCATAAACAGGTTTAAATAAATGTCCGGAATCAAAAAGCTAACAAGTTACACCAAACAGAATCCTACACGGCATCTTGACATGAGGAATATCTCAACTCTGTCTTGTTACATGGGACACTCATATTAACTCAGTTTGATTCGAATTCCACAAGACGTTTTCAAATTAACATAAGGGGCCTACAGCAACAAAATTTAGACTTTGCCACCAGGGGACACCACCTGTAGTCCTACATACGCCAAAACTAATCATCTTGTCACATGAAACAATCATAAAAATCAGATAAAGTTTTATTCGAATTCCACCAGAAGTTTTCAAATTAACAAACAGACATAAGCCAAAACTAATCCCAAGGATTCTTAAGCGAAGGGAGAGCACTTCACCTGTCATGGTGGTGACCTCACAGCACCCCATGTCTCTCGTCCGCTCGCGACATCGCTCGCGAGACTCCCCAGCGCGCGAAGCATCACGGAAAAGACACCCACACCACCCAATGACAGCCCTAGGGACCACCCTGCCTGAATCATCAGTGGGAGATCACTCCTCCTGTCATCGTGGTGACCTCAAACTTTCACGAGAGACACGCAAAGCATCACGGGGAGACCCCTACCCCACCCCAGAACAGCCCTAGGGGCAGCCCTGCCTGAGTCATCTCCTCCTGTCTTGGTGGTCGCCTCACAGCATAGTCTCGCTAAACCAGACTTCTCGCGAGAACTTCGATCACGGCTACATAGTCTGGTAACAGAGCATACTCAATGTTGCAAAAAGAAAATGGCCGTCATATGGTCAGGTTATTGTATAGTTAGTTTTCTAATAGGCTAATTTTAAAATATATTTCAAACATTACATTGAACCTAAAACATTTGTGTTTATTTACAAATAAATTAATTTGAGGTTTTGGGTTAGATTAAATGTTTAAAATGTATTTAAAAATTAACCTATCAGATACCACGACAATATGACGGCCATTTTCTTTTTGCAACGTTTAGTATGCTGTACTAGTCTATCGGACTTGCGTCCCCTTTCCCTAGGGAACGAGTCCACAGCCCCGCGATCATCACGGTCAGACTGTGACATCACAACATGTGTCTCAAATGGTCCCGCTCCAGGAATGGGGATTCCCCTTCTGGGTTTCCCGCGACTCTTGTACCAAGCCGCTGTCCCTATACCTTACTACAACTTTCAGAAAAGGTACCGCCCTAACGGACCATGGACTAAAGAACCAAAACCTAGTCATTGACTTCTACACAATACAACCGCCAACATTCCTACAAAAGCAGGCGACACACGGGTCATGCACTCCGGTGACCCCTCACGACGCCATCTTGTTCAACCGATTTCGACACCTCGAAGGCGCTGCTCTCCTAGCTCCATACTACTAAATAACATTGAACCCTTACTTTACAAGTACTGGCGAGCCATTCTCCGCTCCTTAATTCATATTAACGTAGCCTGTAACGTTAACATGTAGTAAATAATTACTACATAAATACGTGAGGGGTGGCAAAATGCAATCCCTCACGTATTTATGTAGTAATTATTTACCACATAACAACGCACAACCCTTCCTTATTCTGTAATAGCAAATACTAACCGAGCTGCTCACACTATACTACTCAAGTAATAAAGAAATGTTTTGTTAATTTTAAACCGAAGGGGTCCAGCATTTGACTTAAATTATTTTCAATTAATAATAAAAGACAAAAGCTTGGCTAAATAAAAAAAATACTTAAGTACCTTTTATAATTTAAATAAGAAGAAAGTTTCCATTGATTTGAGTGAAAAGGCGAGACAAGGTGTGTTGCTCTTTATCGTGGACTAATAAATAGCTCCGTTATTATTCGAGTTCAGATGACAAAGAAGTACCTTGAAGCACACTAGCGAAACAGTTTTAACTTTAAAAGGCGCCATTTGGAAGCAATCTTGTGATATAGTATGTAACTATCGCTGCCAAATGTGATAATTTAATTTGGAACCAACTCGTGAGGGCATCCAGCATGTATTTAAATAAGCTTATCATACATAATAATGATAATATCAACATTGCTTTGCCAACAGGTAATATTTTAGAGTATGGTTGAGTTTCGGTGCCGTTTGCCATTGAAAATTCACCGTCACCAAAGCCCACCGAAGAATAGAAATAACTTTATTTCACCCTTCAAATCCCCCAATGAATTCTAAAGAGTAAAATCTACTTCAATTCTCCATACGATAAAAAGAAAACAACGACTGATTGTACATATGGGAATAATGTATTTACTAAATGAAATGATTACATGACTAATAAATTAGAACACTAATATAAAGTCTACGAAGAAAACATAGATGAATATATAAAAAGTTCAACAAAAAGATAATATGGATAATTTGCACATATAATTTAGTGCATATAATAGACTGGACGGCAGACGTTTCTGTTATATCAAGGGAGAGCATTAGGTAAGTACAGTAGTAAGAGTTATTCCTATTTAACTATAGAAACACATGCCACGTATGTTGTGTTTCTGTGGTCTGTTATGTTGGTATTATGACACGTTTGAGTACAATTGCAATTATTAAAAAGGCCCTTATATCATGACTCTCTTTAGTTCCTTTGAGAAGGAACAGAAGTTATGCTGTTGAATAGGACATTTAGAAACAGACAAAAGTTGTCCTATTTGAAAATATTAAATAATTTCTTTAAAATAATTTAACTTTGCATGTTGCAGGGCGAACGATACAAAAAAAGAACAGAAAGGAGGACTTGTAACAGATCGAAGCTATTGAAGCGTTGGGAGTCATCAGAGGACGAGTATATATGCCGTTAAACTATATGTAAAAATAACCGTCGCTATACAAAACTTTATAGAACAAAAAGGCTTTATAATTTGATTTATATAAACACAGGCCAATATTTTATACAGCCAAGCCTCACGACTTAGTGATAACGGTTTAAGTAATTGATAATCATTTTTTTTTTTAAATTCTGATAATGATAGCTCGATAGATATGTATGAAGTATAACTTAAGGAATGGGGAAAATCTGAGAGATCAATTCAAGGATAAGATCATACTATAACTACATTATACAATATGGCACTAATCACAGCTTGTATTTTGTGTGAAAAAAGGACTTAAAATATAGATAGATATTGTCGAAAACACAGTCTAATTTGACCATTCTTTTATATAAAGCGCTGGAAGACGCCATAATTCGTGATCGGAATTATCTATACCGCAACTCCACAAAGGCTTCATTTCTCAAGTTGGAAGGATAGTCGATGTCACGGAGGATTGTCAAGAAAGTGCTCATCACACTACTGGGAACCGCGGATAATAAACTGGCACATCAAGAATCGTAGAAAGTCCAACCCTTCGTCATGTAGACACTAAAACACACACTGCCTCTGTCCACTGGTCATATACGAATAGGACATCCCCCCGAATGACTGATATCTACATTTATTTATCTGTGTATTAAGCTTAATATTGCACGAACCAAATTAAATTTTGTATTTTCTAGCCAACATTGAATCCGGCTTATAATTCATTTTCACAAATTGTTTTAACAGACGTACTATATTATTGAAGAATTTGTTAAACGGGCCTGTCAATTAACCCCTCTCAAATTATGCAGTGCCTTTAAATGCTTCCAATTCTTTACGGCTGTGCTAATTTCAAAATGCCTATATCATGTACATCAGATATATTAGCTCATGTTAGCCCAAAACCCCTCTTGGCTGTGTCAACTCTTCTGAACCCTCAACCTGTTATCATTGTCAGATGAATTATACCCGGTATATAAAGACTTAGTATTTGAAGTAAATCAGCACCAGTAGCATCACTAAGATCATGGTAAACTTGTGAAGTACGTGAAGAATGAAGTAGCTGAAGGTACCGATCCCATAGACGACGTGTGGTCCCTCCAGAGTGGCCACAGCCAGGGCGATCCAGATACTGAACCGGACGGCTTCCTCCCATTTCCGTATAGAAACAAATCGACTAAAAATAAAATGACAAAGGTTTTAAAGACATTGGTTACACAAGTTCATTCACTTCATATTCTGAAAATCTGCTTAAAAGGACATGTAAATATAACATAAAAAAGAAAGGAAATAATCTATTCTCTTGTACAATATTGCTTGATGTGTGGACCAGGGGCAATAGAATGTGCCCACAGGCTACCAATAAAAGAAGAGGAGCCTAATTCGTAAACCTGTGGAGCCCGGTTAATGAATGATGCTTGAATTTGATACCATTTCTTGTCATCCAAGTTATTATCCATATAAGGATTGCATGCAAATAGACTGACAGTCATCGTCGAATTAATATGTGAGGAACTATAAAGTGGTTTATATGTATGAGGCATGAATCCCCGACAAAAAGTTATGTTTTAAGTTTTGACCGAATAACTTTCAAGAATAATGCATATCAATAAGTTTACTGAAAGACAGTCTGTTTCTAAGCTGCACCTTAATCGAGATATCGTAATTAAGCCAGTTGATAAAGGGTCAGCTACGGGCATTTTGGGTAGATGAGATTACAGTAATGAGGTAAACCGTCAGCTGAGTAGGTCTGTCCACTCAATTTGATAACCCCATTCCTTAGTACAAAGTAAATTCTCGAGTTCGAGTTCGATTTCAACTTTCCGTCCATTTTATGACAGACTGAGCCCTCGGGAAGTGTGCTAAACAGCTTCTATTGTATCTTCGATATTTAAACGACATATTCTTTGGCAGCTTTCCAGAGATGACCTTGACCTTTCATGGTAGCGTTTAATCAGCTTTCCCTTACATTAAACTTCAGTCTACTATCATCTTGGAAACAGCCTGGGCTTTGGGTTTTAATGTAAACCTATGGTTACAATTCATAACCCTAAAAGCTGAACATTTCTCTCTTCTTAATTATTCTGTTAAGGACCATTTAGAAATCATGCCGATAAAAAAAAGACATTCTCTTTTCTTAAAAGGGAAACTTATGTGAAATCGGATTGTAATTATGCGACTCACTCACGCGTTAAATTTGACATTCCTTGAATGATGCTATGCACAAAACGTGCATGAAAACAACGTAGGATCTATTTCTAGATATCCTGAATGGGTCTTTATAATTTTCTGCTTCAACAATTACGCTGACAGATTGTTGTTAATAACTGTATATGTCATGGAGAACATGAATTATGTTTGCTATACCTCTCCATGTGAAAATATCAATACTCTAATTTTTATTGGGGGGGGGGGGGGGGGATGAATTTATTCGCACTAATTTTATTTCTAGAACACAGATATGTTGTTCTGCAATACATGAATTAAGCAAAAATCAGACAGTTATGCCACATTATTATCTTAATTTGAAGTATACATCAAATGCACCCATTATATAGGCGTTAGAGTCAATAGAAGTATAGGAAGGGCAACTCGGTTATTATGTGCTATTACATAATAAAAAAAAATGATTCCCTATGTTCTAAGTTCCAAGTTATCAAGCACTAATTGTTTACTACAAAAAATATTTTATTACACACAAAGATGGTTTACATGTTATTTTGTAACAAGGAGAGGCACTTTAGTACATGATAAAAAAAAAGTAAGGACTATGCGTTATTGAGTACTAAAGTGGCGGACAAGCGTCCGTGACTTGACTTGACGTGTATGATGTTGTTGTCATCTATAATTTCATTTTTTTCCTGACCTTTCTCGCATAAAACCCGGATGTCCAGACGTGTTCACAGCGCCATCTATAGTTTCATTTTTTGTCTGTCCTGTCACACAACAACAGCGTGTTCACAGCGCCAAGTATAATTTCATTTTTTTTCCGACCTTTCACGCAACAACCCAGACGTCCACATCTTGTTCACAGCGCCATCTTAAATTTCATTTTGTTTTCTGTCATGTCATACAGCAATAACAAAATACACACATACACACGTTTCCGCGCGGTGACGTCACGCCACGGACGCCTGCCAGCCATTTTTTACTTAATAACGCATAGCCCTAACTTAGCAGGTAGGCTACTAAGGCGCCGCTTCTTAATACATAATAACGTGTAATCCTTCTTTGTATGTATTAGAATATGACTACATAAATAGTAATGCGGTGTCAAAATGGCACCGCACTACTTTTTATGTAGTAAAGAATTAGTGCTTGATAACGTAGAGCCCTTCCTTAATATGTAATAGCAAATAATAACCGAGTTGCCCTTCCTATACTTCTGCGAATGCAATATGCTATACGATATAAAAATCATGAAGAGAGAATAGGTGTATATTCTACTAACAATATGTAAGCTACTAAGTTTGAGCGCTTCTAATCGTGTAATTGCCCTATAGAGGGATCTCCTGTAGCATGATGCATTGTGGGAGACAGGGATGAGGTTAAGAACATGGCGGCATGACAATATGTAATTTGCCCGTTTTGTTCCACTTTTTTAAACGCGGCTACTGGACTATATAAGGTTGCAATTGGCATACCAAATGTATCACAGCGTTCAGACTACAAAACGTTATTGGACAGTAGTTTATTGAACACATAAAAGTCGGTAATTGTAAAAATTTAAAATTAATCGGTTAGAAGCGCCCAAACTGTATCTCTCGATAAGGCTATAAGTGATATGATAGACGATCAGAGATACAGAAATCTGCACCCAACAAGACGTAAGACGTAAGTTTAACAAACAATTTTTTTTAAAATACAAAAAATGCGTTTCACCATCGGGAAGCTATCGATAACTCATGTAGGATATCTGCATGACCAACACATTAATAAAGCGTTTTGTGAGTCTATATAATTGTTATATAAACCATACAGACTGTAAAGCAAGCCTAACCATGTGGTAAATAAAGGTCCCCATAAAGGTCCCGATCATTGTTGTATTTCTATATTTCTGTTGACATATACAGCAATATATAGACAATTAAATACCATGGTAAAAGTTATTAGGCTGATTAATGAATTGCGAGTGCCCTGGAAACACACTTAGAAATGTAAGTCGAAGTATGTCAACACAGAGCTACCATAAGGCCTAGTATAAGCCTCTATAGCTCGCCATCAGGCTCAGAACTTCAGAAGCTCACCGCCCTCGGCCGTGGCTTAGTGGTAGAGAGTGCGCTATTTAACTGAACCTGCTTCGATGTACCGTTCACCGGATTGAGTCCGCCTCTCGACCATCAGGTATATTAGCGAGTCACATGTTGTGACTCCGGCAAGCGTGGGGGTAGTTTTTACGAGGTTTCCTCCCGGATTTCCACAGTAATAAGGCTGTGTACAGTGTGAAGTGGGCAATTCGTCGTCATATAAGTGAAATACCCTTGAGTACCACGTTAACACCCCACTCAAACAAACAAAACAGAAGCTCACCATACCTTAAATATTATAACAAATTCAACTTATATGCCTTTATCGATCATAGTATTAATTTATAAGAAGGAAGAACCGTAAATAAATTTATAGCCTGGGTCGAAAGATTTCTGCATGGTGTTGCTGGACTTCCACTAATTAGCTACCGGTAATCTATATTTATTTAGACTGTTACAAGAAAGCATGCGTTATAACAGACGGAAACACATTTGGCTTATGGGTGTAGTGGTCTCTGCCTGCATTGTGGCATTATATAGTTTATAGTATATGTTTAGTGGGGACAAACAGAGTTGAAGTCTCTCGGCTTTGTGCCAATACGTGTAGGCCTACACGATGCTATGACAAGATCTGACAACTAGATTGGAATGCATTCTTCTTCCTACTTCTAGGTCTTGATACAATACTGAACAGCTACACCGGCACTATATAGCATTTGCGTCCAGACGTAGCCTGCACTCATAATTAGGCATATTATTTTTGTTGCACATCAGTTTTGGTCCAAACCAAACGGCCATACAGAGCCTAATCGTTTAACATATTCTCGTACAGGATATGCAACGCGCCATGCAGTCAGAACGTTGGCGTTGATAGTCATAGCCCATAGACCTCTAAATACTTTATGGTTTATAGTCTATATAAGATACGTATTCGCATCTAATAGACGTCTGACTATCTTTTTATGGAAGGTCAGGAAGTGATTGGTGTTTACGTAACTCTTGTGCCATCTGGACAGCTTCCATTAGGGTGCAACATTGGTTTTATTATCGTTTATTCTAGGTACAGCATCACGTGACGTAAACGATAACACGTTGGCTGTCAATCACGAGAAATCTGTTCGCATAGAAAGTTTTGTGTTGAAAAACAGCTTTTCTGGTGACATATGATACAGTACCGGTAGGCTTGCCTAGATTCAACACATATGATACAGTACCTAGATTCAATACATATGATACCATTTTTTAATATATAGAGATACGAGGTACAGCTGTACATAAACTCCAGAAACAGGCCTGTCGCTGAATACTTAATAACGTTGAATCCGCATGACCTAATTACCGCGGAAGCGAGTTTGGTACTGCTGAGAAATTGTTGATTTAGACATGAAAATGGACATCGAGTGGTAGTTTTATGTGTTGATCTAACCCAAAAATATTCAAGGAAAAAAATGAGGTGGTTTAAGCCAAGGTATACCTTATAGGGCCATGTAATTTTTTTTTTTTTTTTTTTAATATATTTGAAGATAAAGCTACTAATCATTGTATCGTTCGGCTATTTCTATCGTTCAGGAAGCTTCATGTAGCATAGCTAATTCAACGGGAGATACAAGAAAAGATAGGATGTCGCCATAGCCGCTAATATGGCTATGCACTGGCTGTGGATATGCAAACTGAATTACAACAACAACAACAACAATAGATTTAAAACTTTGTGCATCTGAAGATGAATTATAATAATTCACTATAGTCACTATAGGTTATACAGATTAGGCAATTAAAACAGCGGAAATACAATATCTAAAGCCGATTATTGATTAGATTATACCCCAAGAGAACAGCAGTCAAAACACATCAGACAGGCGCGCGTACATGTGTTTAGAAAAGGAGATAACAGCATCCCGTATAAGTTAACATAGAAACTTACGCCAAAAGATTCTGCAGAACAATAACAAGTCCCACATCACATATGATAGCCGTGATGAGATACCGGTCCCCAAGGTCCCTGCCCCAATGCTGGAAGCCTGAGTACCATAATCCACTGATCAGCTCCCCCAGAAGGATTGCAACCACCATCTTCAGGTTAAAGCTAATCTGTACGTTAAGTGCCATGGTTAATCCGTCCTCTATTTACTGATCTTACCAATGCTTAACACGATTCATACAATATCCCTTTGTCTAAGTGATGCTGTCTTTTAGAGCTGTACTGGAAATGTTGGCAGATGTGTTACTGTACTGTATACGACCCACACAGCGGCAATAACACAGACTAGAGCTCGGGCTAACGTGTATACACACTGAAGCTATATATTCTCTCCTCCATTCCTGCTAAAATAGGTCGATGAGTGGGCATGTATGTGCAGTCTGACGCATCCACCCTCCTATTTAACACATTGGTGTCAAACATACAAAGCGGCGGGCGTTGGTCGGACAAGTGTGATTTTATGTTCCATAGTAACTGACTAAACTGAGCGCAGATTGTGTCCCAGCTTGTACAAACAAGCCAAATTCTCGTTAATAAAACTATAATATAAGTCCATGAGCTTTACATATAGCATGGGGAGGGTGGGAAGACCTTGGGATCGGGACAATTTAACGCACATTGTTGCTGCAAAATAAGCAAGACAATAGATTAATGCTAGAGTAAGTATTAAAATACATTTATATTTTGACACGGCTGAATGAAACGTTTTCTTCTGACTTGTCCCAAGGGGTGATTTGGCCGGGGTACAGGGAGACCTCGCATATTCTGCGGTCTCAGATGTGGTGGACATTCGACAATACAGTAGATATTAGAGAAATACATAACTGAATCATTATAAAGACAACTATTGCAAAACTCGTTTGATTTATAGATCATGATTCTGAAAAATAAATAGATATCATAATTATTGATTAAATATAGCCCATTCATTCATTCACTGCATGGTAGTTCATATAATAACTGTTATCTCTACATTTATTCTAAATATATTACCTCAAAACATTTGCTTACATCAGGTAATATCACAGATCACGTAACATCACGAGAAGATGTTTTATCGACTTGGTTGGAAGGCTTGGTCCGTCATCGAAAACTCTGGACCAAGTTAACTCATCTTGACTTAATATGACAAAAAAGATGAGACTATATTATAGCACTGTGGAGGCAAGAATTACCATCATTTTTATAGGAAATTCCAGGAAAAAGAAAACTGCATAAAAGGAATCCATCCCTAACATAAAATTGATCTCCCATGTAATGGGGATGGGAACTTGGGGATAAGAAGGAAAGGTTAGCTTTATCGCAATCAAAAGTTGTGATGTTGTGGATAAACAGAGAGGAAGGGAAGAATTCATAACCGCTGTCAGTCAGCTTAAGAGTTCCAATTACATGACGATAAAAGACACCTTCCTGTCTGAGTCCATGCATGATGGAGGAATCACAAGGGATGGCCGCAACTCTCAACCCCTAACTCTATCCGCTATATTATGCCCTCTCATTTATGTACAACGCAGAACATTACATCTATTTCAATGTCACAAAGTTGGTCATAGTAATCTAGCTTTCTTGTCCTTCTCGAGGAAGAGCACAATGACTAGCTAGCTGGAAGGAAAATAATCATTGTGTTTGCTGGACAACTAAAGGGGGCCATTTAATCATACTCCTTTCTATCTGTCCAAAACCCAGCCCCTAAGGTCCAGATGCAGATGAGCTACAATTCATACTTTTTGAGTGGATCTTTTTGTCTAGCTTGTTGGTCAACAAAGAGGGCCATCTCTGATATGAGTTAGTGTCTAGTTTGCATTCAACCTTTATACATTTTGAATACCTACCTGGCAATATAACATAGCTATTGCGGTGTTTTCGTTTTGCTTTCTTTGAGGCCCTAGTTCCAAGTGGATATAATATAGGTGACTCCTGCGTCGGATTAAATCCGAAACCCTCCGACAACTGAACAGTAATAATTTAGGCCAAGGTGTAGGACAATGAGGGTCAGGATGCCGGACAAAAGCATACTTAAAAGCACAAAGTCCTTCCCCCAAAACATATGTTTGTGTACATGGATTTTACACCCTGCAAGAGTCACAAATATGATATCTTTATCCATGTTATTTTCCTTACTAAAACTACCCTCAGTTTTTTTAATAAAACTGGAATACCTGTTGACAATTGCGGTGAGATTGTAATCCATTAGTTTCAATGTGTGGAAATATTCTGATCCACAATCTGATAGTTTTGTTCTACCTGGAGGCATGGACGGCAGGGGCCATTTCAGTTTCTTTTATGTTTTTAGTTTAAGGGAGAATATATAAAAGCCAAATTGTGTAGTCTAAGTACTGAGAAACGTGATAGCTTTATGGATAAAGGATAATAAACAATAAAAGGCACGTGGTTTGTCCAAGTTTACAGTAATCAATTTTATTTACAGTTCCATTTTAATTTCACATGTATGATGTTATTCCGTCCTTCCGTGAAATGTTTTTTTCTGTGAAGACTATCACTGGAGAACGGACACACTCTGAATCAATTCCGTTCTTCCGTGGAATGTGTCTTCTGTGCTGGAGAACGGGAACACTCTGAATCCCCAAATTTGGACAGGATGAATTGCATGTAATATTAATTTGTGAAACCTATTGAATTTTAACGCATTTGGATTTTATTAATATTACATTACCATATTAAAGGGTGTTTATTTGATACTCTGCCGTCAAAACGTGGCCGCTTAGAGCTAGACATTTTGAACTGAATATACATCTCGATTGCATTGCGGACGTATCAAAATTAACTGTCAATGGATTCAAATTTATGGAGTTGTCTCCCTTATCCGGGTACTTTTATTTTATAAGGCTTATTCATCTGAACGTTTTCGTTAAGCACTGTGAAGCCGTTGTCTAGAAATATGGTCGACTAGTGCATTGGGGAAGTTTTGTTAAGTACGTCAAGTGTGAGCTTTTTCCATGTAAAACCTGTCACGTGTGCAGTTGTAAAATGAAAGGGATTTTCGGTGCCTTAGAAACTGATCAGATAACCCCAAACAACCCCAAAAATTAATAAAATGTTTGGCAAAGTATTGTAGTATGCTGAAAAATATTTTGAGAAGGGCTCCTTCCATTGTTACCCTTTTAAATTTAAGACGAAAAAGTAAAGTGTAGAGGATATATAGAAATGAACTTAAACATTTCTATGCGGTGTTGCAGCTGACAGATTTAGGACTCGAATTCCCCAGAGGTAAGTCGACTATTCGATCACACAGAACTTGATGTGATGGAAGGCTTTAAGCATTACTGCAATTATTAATATTTTATGCGTTTATAGATTGACCAATGGAACGGTTGGTAGAGTTGAGTGACAAACTAAAAGCAATTAAGCAATGCTCTTATCGATAATAACACCTGGGATATATAAGATATAGTACATACTATATCGCAGATTACATTAACGAGAAAAGACTTGCTTATGGATGACAACGATATTATGTCACCTATAAAAGATAAATATGCATAGATACATGGTGATTCAATATTGCGGTTTACTTTAAAACCAATGTCAAGAATGACACTCACTTGTACAGAAGGTACAATATCTCCGGTACAGGTATTTTCTAAAGTTCTGTACAGATATGTTTCATTCCTGACAACGCCAGAGTGAGGCAGGGCTCTACTCCTTCGCCGGTGTTACGAGAAACGCCAGCTGCGTAGAAATGTGTAAATGTGTAAGTTGGATATATATAAAAAATAAAATGGAACAAATTTTCACCTAAGGACAATTAAATATGTTAGCGGCTTTGAAAAACAGTTGGATGATCTGCAGCTGTATATGTAAGACATCAGTATATAGCCCCGAGCAGTTGTAATTGGTCTCGTGACGGCCGTATAATTAACTGTAGTTTACCTAAAATTACAACAAAACTTTTTTTTTCTGGTTTCTGACCATGCCGACAATATCATGTAGGGAAAACGGTGGTGGTTCGAATCAAATGTTGCACCGGTATGGAAGTCTGGAACAGACACATATAAATCAGACATTTCTGACACAATGTTTTATCAACATTGACTTCCTCGTTCTTTGGATGTGTTGAATGCCAGCCAATGCAGCCTGAAGTTTTTATACGTTACGTACACTATGCGAAGTTTAAGAGAGTGTAGTCTATATAACTGATACGTCTTGTAGCTTTATGTAGTGTACAGTGAAAAACAACCAGGAAGTGGCAATGTAGTTACCGTAGTAAATTTACATATGGGTTTATATGTAGGTAAATATATTTTGCGGTATACTGTATGTAGGCCAACATGTATTTATTTGCAGGTCTTAATACTATTTAGTTTTTTTTCCAGGCCTTACTTGGTTTGATCCGTCCCGAGTTTAATAACATTGTTCGTTAGGAGATGGCTTCTAAATGGACTGAAAATGATGGTTTAGACTGGAGTGAAGATTCATATAACATATCAGATGTGGTGGACCTCTTCCAGTTACCTTGCTTAGTAAGGGTTAGTGAAGGGATTTATTCCGTCTATGACACAGAGTCGTTTTCTACAGGCGACTTTCTCAAACTCCATAGCTGTCAGCGGATTGAACAAGCCGTGGCATACCCAGTGGTTACAACACACAGTAGCACGATTCCACCCGACTACACCACAGATAATTCTCCACTGTTGATACCGCTCGATTACGCTTCCAAAGCCCGCGTAGTGAGATCCCGGGGGAGAAGGAGACGCTACCCAACTGTTCAGCAGTTATTAGAAGATTTTCCAGCGACAGTCCAGGTAGGAGGGAAGTCAATCAAGGGAATACAATTAATCAGTCGGAATGATGTCGATATTCCGGCCAAGTCCATCTTACATTTGATGAAGAAAAGCACAGATTTGAAGACAAAATCTATTTCTCTGATCTGTCGGTACCAGACTCAGGATGTTGAGTTATCCACAGACTGCGTGGGGGATTTCTCTGCCCAAGACGACTCCCAAGAGGAGTGGAAATACACTTTACGTGAGATCGTTAAATTGTTTCCGCTACCACAACTCATCGAATTACCTCCTAATTTTTCACAAAATGGAAAATACGTCACAAAAGAAGCTAATTCGGCCATGGCTAATATAACACAATTCGATGGAAGATTTGTTTTAGACAAAATCAAAGTGGAGAATAAAGTGTTCGGGAGTCACAGGTTAGACCTTCAGACCTCTGTGGATGGAGCCAGTGTAGAGGCCTACAAGAAACACAGAGCTGTTGTTATTATTCCATGGACCTCTGACGCCGAATTTCAGATGGCAATGAATAGGGACACCAGTGACTATCAGTCCATTATTTCATTGAATTTCGCCAAAGACATGGATGTCTCGGAATTTGGTGGTATCTATATAGACATTGCTGAAAGTAATAAAAGCCAGAAAATAGACATGGGTAAGTCTGAAAAGCATTCTTGTCGAGAACACATTAACGAATACGAATAGATCATTTAAACGGAAAGACAACTGTTTTTCGATCCTCACTCTCGGCTTTATCTGAAAGCATCCACCAGTGCAGGCAATATGGGACAGCAACGGCTAGACGATGTAACCACGGTGTTTCCGTCAGTTCCGCTTTTTAAATTAAGTAATTAACGGCTATGCTAATTCGACTGAAAGTGCAATATAGATGGTTGTCTTTGAAAATATGTAATAAAAATTATCAAGTTAAGGTTTAAAACAGTTGTCTTTTCCTTCAAACTTCAACATATAACTGGTGTGTACAGTAAGTCTGTAACGTGAATATGCTGCCCACAAGCACCACATGGGATTTCATTTTCTTGCAAATTGCAATTCTTCGAATCACATTTGTTTTATTTGGTACCCTGTATAAAATGACAGTCAAGTTATAGATAACTGGACCGATTCCCAAGTATTGATGGCTGGATTATAATGGTATAAACGCTATTTACCGTATACTAGTATAAGATTTAATTTGCTGAATCGTAACAGAGTAATAGCTGAAATTATCGATGAAATCACAATCACAGTCGGGTATTCGAATGTATATATTAGTGCTAATATACTCTTTATGTATTTGTCTGTACAGTTATAATTTGGGTAGCATACAGGATATCTCATCTCCGTTGTTTTTCTGACGGTTAGATTGGTTTGATGATTCCAAGACTTCCAGACTATTTCAATGACCAAATAGCTATTGACCTACCTGAAGCGGCTTGGTAAATACAGAAAATATATATACACAAAATGTTTAAAGAATTGTTCACGTAAAATGTTTTTGTTAATAATAAAAAAATTAAATGACCAAAATACAACACAAAAGTTTACATGTTTTATTAAGACAAGACATGTTTTCCCTACTGCCTCTGTAAACTACTGTTCGAGAACAACATACAACAGTTTTTGTATTTGTTTTTTCAGTGTGACTGAAGACTGAAGACATAGCCGATATACATAAACATACACATACTGAAAAGCGAAATATTGAGTTCAAAATTATCAGCCCCTTCTTAGGCGTGAGACCTTCTGGCTTTAGTTAGGGCAGTTTGTTTGAAGAGTAGAAAAACTGTCTTTACTTAGCACTGGAAGGAACAAAACTTTCTGGTAGTATGGAAACGCTTCACATCTTGGTTGTGCCAGTGTCGATTATTGTTGGAATACACTGCCGTCATATAGGCGAAATAATTTTAAGCACGGCATTAAACAAAAATCAGTCAATCAAGCAATCATTGGTGTAAGACATAGAGCCTGGCCTGTTGTTTTGTTAGTTTGGTAGCAAAGGAGTGACCACTACAGAGCATAGCATGTAAAGAAAGTTCAGGTCATGGACAGGTAGTTCGCCAAGAAGTGACGTTTACTGTAGCTGCAATCGCAGCTAAAAAGGGTAGCACTTAAACTTTAAACCTGTTTATAATCATCAAGTATGATCTAGCGTTTTAACGCAGACATCAAGTTTGGGACACACCCTCGCCATCACTATCCCGGTGTTTTTACATGGCTGAAATTTGACTCGCGACGACCGTATAATTGTTGGTACTTAACCGAATACTGCTACACAAGAAGTGACAAGATAGTCCTGACATGGCCAAACTTGTTCGCAATGCAATGGAAGTAAGACAGCGATTGTTGTAATCAAATAATCGTGAAACATGAAAGTAGCCTTCATTGATGGCGATTGAATTAACTCCCATAAAATCACTAAAAATGCTTTGTCCAGGATTTATGACTTTAGTTAATCGAGCGATTTAGTACACACATGCACGTTTGATTTTCTGCCGTCGCCCCTGTGTTTTATTAACTAGCTTATCACATAGCCGACAGATAGCAGTCTCGACAGATAAGATAACATGTAATTGACTAACTTTATTGTATTATTTAATATTTTCAGATAACTATAGTTATCCGGATGTATCTTTTCTTGACTTCTCTAGTAAGTATTTATTTTATAGTGGGCATTTAACCTCGTCAATAATCCTGTTATTTAATCCATTTTTATTTTGTCAAGTTTTTTTAATGCGTTACGGTCTTGCTGGACCCCTTGATCGATTTTCAGAACACCTGCTGTGTTTAGTCTATTATGCAGAAGAGTACAAAACTGAACCATGTAAATGTATATATTTTTGGAAAGCTTGGATACTCAGGATGATATATTGTGGTGAAAATCCAACTATTATTTCTAAAAATATTGCAAAATGGGTACATGTCGACAATACTGCATGTTTCATGGTTTATTTCTCGAGGTGCAAAGATACGGACCATTAAATTAGTTGGCCTAGTAGAACAGTCCTTGGACTAGTTAAAAGGTGCCTTAATTCATTTAACAGATCACTTTGGACGTTTTTGTCTATTCCACCTTGGAAAGTCTTATAAAAATTTAAAATACAACTTTCAGAAAACATTAAAAGATATCAAGGAAGAACTGTTTGTAATGTTTGTAATAAAAAATTTGAATGTTGTTTTTTTTTCTCACCAACATACAGTGTTAATACCCGACCTTTTTATCCAAGCGAGAAAAAAATGGTTCATTTTGAGCCCAAGGGGTCCAGCTAGACCTTAAGTCTATGTGTGTTTCTCTTAGTTTATTAACTGACCTTGTTTTTTTATGTATTTTGTTGCATACTGAGACGTCTATAACTGCCTTCAAACTCTTTCAGAAAGACTTAGCTCTTAACATACGGCGAAGGGCACTTGTTAATACAGGATAAACGTAGAAATTAAGTCCATTCATTATTCTTTCATAATTCGATATGCAATTAATTTCATTAATGACGAATTTACCTTCAAACATACAATTTTCTGCAGATTTCACCAATGTTGGTGTTTCAAGAGACCCTTTGTCTCCTAAACCACCTGTGCGGCCACCCAGAACAGGTTCTATGAAGTCACCCACAGCTAAAAAGACTGGTAAGTTTTTTTATACCGCGTAGAAAAAGTGGCTGTGTATCATTGCATATGGTTAAATTTTCATTCCCATAGACCGATGGGCCTTGTTAATCACTAATATGTATTATGAAGATATTTTTGTTGTCTTTATATTACTGTTTCACCGAGAAAGTGGGCTGGGGAAAGAATCGCTATACAATTATAAAACAAAATTATTATAACTTTTAAAGATATAGAAAATAATGAAATAGAAGCGATTTCATCTGAAGGCTTTTAGCGCATGGGAGATAAACAACAAACAATATGGCACTTTTTGTTACCTTATCTCTCTGTCAATCCAAAGTTTCTCTCGTTAAAAGCAAGTAGTACCTTGATGGTGACGTGGGTTGTATAACTACACACCTGTCAGTGTGAATGTCAAATTAAACGAGCCGTGAATACATTGGTTTAATTGATTATTTAATTGGTGTTTAGAGTATTTCACTTATATGCGTTTCTTTCCCAAAAGTAATTGACACCAGCACTGCCATAAAAGGTTAAGTGTTTTTATTGAGTTAGAATGTTAAAATCTTTCTCCAGTGTTAAGTTAGCATTGCTAAACAAACTCCCCTTAGCCAGAGATCAATACACTGGATTGAAAGTTTTATAGAAAGAGAAAATAAGTTGATCTCTATTGTGGAATGTGACTAGCCACCTTGTCATTTCCTGTCTTTCATTAACACAAACATTTTAACATAACATAAAAAATGACATTCATTTGATCGAAGCACTTTTTTAAAGAGTTCAACAAAAACGTCCAACTTTAACAAGGCTAGCTGTATTTTCAGCTGCTTAAAGTATTTACATTATCAATTGATTCCATTTTAGTTAATACTGGTAACTTCAATCCATGCAATGCTTTATCCTAGACCAGGGGCTTGGCCAGAAATCAAAAGTATGGTGTCCAAAATGGTCATTAAAGAAAATATTTCATCTTTTATACTGAACTTTAAATGACCTAAAAAGGATCAATGTGTTCATTTATTGATTTGAGTTACGGCTGAAAACGTGAAAAGGACTTTAAATATAATTGTCTAGACATAAGTATAGCCATGCCTAGAGCAACCCAGTTGGAAAAAGTCTAAATTCTACAATGGTTGCTGCCGGGTTTTGTCTTTATTCGTAATGAGATTGCAACTTTACGGCTCTAGCCTGTAGCCGACGTCTGTATATATAAGATAGTTAAGTATGCCATAATCGTATATTATTATTATTTTTTTTTATCAGGACATTCGCCTAGTCCCTTAGAAGGGAGTCCCAGTCCCAGGAAAAGCCACGGGCCTCCAGTAGCACCCAAACCTGACAGAGACTATCTGGTGCCGTGCTCGGGATCAGACTATGGTAAGCCGAAACCGACCACTAACAGTCTAACAGGCTCATTCCATATGATCAACCATCCATTATATTGAAAGCGATACCATAATTGTCGCAGACAATTACTTTGTTTGTTTGAATTTTAGCCGAATACGTTTAGTTTCTGTATTGATAATGCTTTAAACAACGATATAAAGGTACATGAAAACTAATAAATGATCTACTTAAAATTAATGGAGAAAATAGGAAATCACCTCAAAGTTTATTCGAACAAGATGGGTAGGATATTTCAGAATCTAAAACCATAGCTGACAACTTTAATAACTATTTCAACTATATTCCCAACAAGATTTCATCTGCAAACCGCTTACTACTCTCAACTGTGAAAATGATCTAATACCATTGAACTCTCCTGATTCTATTGTGAAACCTTTATCGTACCCCATGAGTCACATTATTTATCTATCGCTTAGTTCTGGAACTATCCCTGAACACTTAATTAACACTGCAAAATCAAGTATACTCCACAAATCTGGTTCTGTATACGAAATCCAAAAGTATAGCTCCATGTTTTTCATAGGCTGTATCAGTTAAATATTTAAACCTAAGTGGCTGATAGTTTAAAGTTTTTTCCTAGATTTGACTAAAGCCTCTGTCAGTTGATCACAAAATACTCAGACGTTATTGTTTCAAAGGAATGCCAAACTGCAGATGGTTTAAATCCTTCTTACACAACGGAAAAACAATTTCTTAATCATAAGTATTGCAAATCCCCCTAAAATGTTCAATACTGGTGGATGTATTCTTGGTCGGCTTTTATTTTTAATTTACATAAACTACAATGCTAATGTGTCTGACCTGACCTTAAATTGTGTTTGCTGATGACACCAGTGTATTTCTCTCTGACATCAATCCAGAACAGCTAACCAACAGAGTAAACTGATAGATCAATTACACGTTTATTTGTTGGTGAAACAATAGAACTGTCTTTAAAATTTGTTAAAACCAAATGTCGTTATATCAAACCTATTCGGAAAAATAATGCTGAGAATACACCAGTATTAAATATTTGTGAAGAGCAAATGGAAAATGTAATTCATACGTGTTAATCTAAATAACCAAATGAACTGGACTATGCATATACACTCTTCAACAAAAGAAACGCAAAAGAGAATTTGAAAAAGTAGCTTGTTGTTTTCAGACCGCACGACCAAATACACATGTTGTAATGATATATATTTGTTTCTAACGTCCATGTTAACCAAACCCTCGCTCAAACGCAACTCTTGATGATTTAGAACGCTGTTAATGGTCGTTTTATCATGATCATGAAAATTATGGTGAAAAACAAGTAAAAGTGAAAATAACCGATTTGCACGTGCAAAGCACGAGTAAAGTGCTCAGCTATAAAAACCCAAATGAATCAGACAAATTTGTGACAATTATCGAAAGTTAGGGTCGAAAGATAGCTGGGCAGGTAACTGGTTTGAGACTAGTGTCTGCAACAGCCATTCGGAACCGACTTCAAGAAGCTGGTTTACGGGCTAGGTGACCATACATTAGCCCCGTTCTGCAACGCCAACATCGACCTTTACGCGTTTGCTGGTGCACGACTGTACGGGGATGGAACTTGAGAAACTGGTGGTGAGTATGGTTCACCTTTCCCTTTTACAGAGACACGATGGACGACAACGCGTATACAGGCGCCGCCATGAACGTTTTGCAACAACTGTGTAGTTTAATTCGACAGATTCGGTGAAGGCAGTATCGTGATGTAGGGAGCCATCTCTTACACAGGCAGAGAAGTGAAGTGGTACTTATACAAGGCATCATGGCAGCTGTACTCTACCGGGATGAAATTCTGCGCCCCCAAACGCATCCCATTATGGATCAACAGAGAGAACTCCCTATTGAACATCTTTGAGATTTTATCTCGAGTATTACAATAGCTGCTGAATAGATCAATTAAAGAAGGATCTATCACATTTTTTTATATAAAAATCACATTCACACATTTATACCACAGCAGGGGTAACATTAATAGCATATCTACCTTACATAGTCTATGCAATAATCTGACCGTCAATAGTTTACGCCTTGGAATTGGTCCAATTAACTAAAAACGTTCTCGTAAATTTATTCAAGATCTAAATGAACTTAATTTATGAATCGAAAAAATTGGATAAATGGGACACAACATGTCATTATAAAAAATAATAAGCTCGGCCCTATTGAACATCACTAAAGGCTTTTAAAAAAATTTGCTCATAATCCCATTATGATCACATTATCCTATTTTTTTAAAAGAACTATTTCTTATCTTCAAAGAGCCAAATTGCAAAAGTTGCAATGTCGGCCTGGTTTTCGTGAAATCTAGTGGTATTACTGGAAAAAGCAAAGTTTGTATTATCTGAATTTAAAAAAATGAAATTCATTCACATCGTGGTTTTAACTGGAACAAACTGTTTTCTAAGTTTGCAATGTGTCTGTGAATTTGTTTTCGGCCTTGTGTTCACAACTCATGCAGATGTAAATATTGCTAAATTATGCAATCGTGGCCTTTTTGTTTTATTGATCTTGAGGAGACCCATACCAGTTTGTCACTATAAGTTTCAATTTTAATTGGCTAATTAGTTCTCAAATTATCATGTTTACAGCACTGAGGCGTCAATATTGCAACATTATGCAACGGTTATATTGTTTTGAGTCATTTGGCGAAATGCCATCCTATCCTTCCTCTTAATACAAGAAAGTTAAATTCCAAGTAAATCGGTGAATGTGCTTTTAAGCTATCAAATTCACAAAATAGAAGAGTAAATATTGCAATATCATGCAATGGAGGTCATTTTGTTTTAGAGAAATTAATGAAACGAAGAAACTATATTTCAAATTTCAAGTTATTAGTTACAGAGTTAGGCCTATTGATGAAATTCAAACCCATCTGTTGTCTTAATAAGAGTAGACTTCATTTCAACTTGAATTGTGTTCACATCACATACAGACATGAATATTCTAAAAAGCCATTTAATACCACTGATTTTGGTGAAATGCAATCCCGTAAGTCGTCTTAATAGGGGAAAGCTACAAACCAAGTTTGAAGTTATTCCGTGAAATTATTCTCACATTGTGGCACAGATATGATAAAGTTATGTTATAACGGTCACTTCGTTTATTGGAATTTGATGATATGCAATACAATTCGTCATCTTAACAGGAGGAAGCTACATACCAGATTTGAATTAAATCAGTGAATTTCTTTTCAAGCTGGCGTGTTCACAACACAGTCCCCCCACTCCCTAATATAGTTGCCTGCCCACTTCAAAAGTGGCGGGGCGCAGACACCACCGGAGACGGAGTCAGGGGGTTCAAAGTTACAAAAGCCGAGCACCTGGTTATAAGTTATCATGTGATGTAGCACAACAGAAAATTCAGAAAAACGCAACTATAAAAATAATGCATTATGAGAAAAAATTACTGGCGTTCCTCGATTATAATTTTGCTCTCTAAACGAAACGCATTTACCTTGTGCAATATGTTCCTGGTAAAATGGACAATAAATGACAACGGATTCGACAAATGTTGTCAGTCGTATGAACGAAAAGAATTATTACGCATGTCTGATCAGGGACAAAATTATTCAGAATTCCTCAAAAACTAAAAACACACTTGTCTATGACGTCACCGTTTCTTGTTGGCCTACAATGCCGTGGACATTACTATACGGCAGTTGCATACTTCTAGTTAATAGACTTCTGATAAAACTGAGCAAGGTCAGATGATGTGGCAGCACAGCCAGTCACTATGACAAAGCATGTATCTACACTTTATTGGTCGTGGATCTGCCATCATCTTGTCAGACATTTCCTTGTCATCAGGCAGATATCCGCACAGGTGAACATGTCGTAAAGTATTTTAAATAGTTAATATCACATCACTAGACCTGATCTGCATGGGCATCCACATGTAGGGGCCCGA
>JARFOD010023968.1:0-10863 GCA_031763545.1 Mopalia muscosa
CTGAGATGGATTTTCAACTTCTGGATATATTGGTCAGTGACGTTTCGATCTAGATACTAAGATCGTTTTCAAGCAATATATATAGAGATTATATGTACAGTGCGTGATACGTGACGATATATCAGCTCGAGTTGTCTCAGGTCGAACTGCAGTATCAATCGAGCTCGATACATATAATTTGTTTATCATATACCTTCAATGTTTCTTGAAAAATTCGATTTTTGGGACAAATTTGACAAACTTTCAGTGAGGATCGCTTGACAGAGGCAAAGTACTACTTATATACTATTTGCTCCAAGATTTAAAATAATCCAACGTTTAATTGTGACATCATATAATAAAATGGGCTGTTGGATTAGTTAAAGCATGATTATATGATTTCAATATTAAAAAAACAGTTCAACTGTTTGAAACTTAAATTTAAAGAAGAACGCAAGTTTGTTTACATCGGAATCATATTACTACACAAAGGGAAACCCCAATGACTTAACTGTCCGAGCGCGTGAATTTTTTCTAAAAAATTACTCACCCCAGAAAAACATTTGAGAAAACATAGTTCAATTTTAAACACTAACTAGCGGCTTTATTTTGTTTAATTATAATGTACCAAAACATAAATGGAACAAATTGTCCGGTTGAAAAGGGTTGATCTGCTACACAAGGTCGCGGGATTTCCCTAGTCGCGTTAGGGGCGCTGTCATATAGAATGTTAACATTAAAAAATAGTCCCATTTCAGAACGTGCGTATATGAACTATCTGATACGGATAAATATGCGATGCCTCTGTATCTGTGTGGTGAGACTCATATGTATATGATAAATTTATATATATTATGAAAACTTAAGGAAAATTAAACCCAATTTTTTTTTATTATCACTTGCATGTATCAAATGTATTATATTTTATTTTCCTAAAGATATTATTAGGAATGAGAGTTTCTATCAAAAATCCTCTCTGTAGTAAAGCAGACATACCGATATAATGTACAGTGACACAAACAATCGATTTGTTCAGTTTGTTTCATCAGGACGTCACTTTGAACATCGATAATAAATGATTGACTGACTAACTTATTAATTAATAGCTTGATTGATTTACTCAATAACAGATTGATTGATTGGTTGATTAAACGACTTCAGGGTGCACTTCGGACATTGATTATAAATGATTATAAAATAATGACACAGAAAAAAGTTCTGTCGTCCGTCGGTATCTGTTAAAAGTTAAAACCTCTGTTTGACTTTTAATAATATATTACGTGATGGGTACACATGAAATAAGAGCGTTTCCCGACCATCACCGTCGCGGTAATAGGTCAGGTCATATGTTTTTAAGAGTAATCAGTTATTTGTCCATATCTGTTCCAGTCTACAGTATATATGTGCTGGTATCTTCAGCATTATCACAATACATTACATAAATGTTACATGACTTGGATTGTGGTCTGGAGAAATCGGTTAAAATTAATGAGTTTTTTCCAGAGGGATTTGGCAGCAGTAGGCCTGTATGTTGTCAGCGTACTTCACGTTGGTGTATCCGATGAAAACAGATCATTCCTGCTGTTAACAGCACGTTTATACTACTCTGCCAATTTAAACGTTCTCAAAACATCTCTTCAAACAAACACAAATTCCGTAAGAGGCATATTCTATGAAGTCTGACATAGATTTTATAGAAAATTCGTGTTTGAATTCGTTAATTTGAAGCGACATTAAAGAAGATTTCGTGTTTTGAAATAAACCGTTCAGTAAGTAAGTAATGAGCATCTTTTTTATCCCAAGTTTCGCAAGGGATGTTATGCACTTGCCCTGGTAAGTGGGGTTGCCGTATAAATCCCAGAAACAGGACAGACTATAACATATTTTTGGAACCAATGTAAAAAATGTTACGTTTTATCGTCATATTACAAAAACAGTTTGTTCACTCAGTTATGAAAAAAGTATCTTTCTAGTACAAGTGAACTCGACAAGAAGCTACACAGTACTGTAGATGTTATATTTAAACACTAGCCTGGTATAACCATATCATTTAAGCTGGTAGATTGTGTCTAGATTCTACAAATAACGGCAAAAAGAAGTAGAAGTGGTATTGTCCAGCAATAATGTAGATGTATTACATTGTCCAACCAGGCTTACTGTCGCTTTTGTGTTGAAGCCAACACTTCCATATCATTCAATAGATTTATTACGACCTTATTCAGTGCAGTCAAGAGTTGTAGCCTGCGGGGGTTACGGACCGTTAACATTTTGTTTATTGAGTTGGCTTCGTCCACATATTGATCAGTAAGTTCCTCTGCAAGGGAATTTTGTTCAGATAAATATTACAAAACTGTGCTAAGATGTTTTGTATACATCAAGAAATAGACTTAAAAATAATTGAAAACAGGCTTTTGTGTTCTTTGCGTTTCAATCATCTCGTTTGATCTCTATGGTGATACGGTGTTTCTGCTGAAAAGAAATTCATTTTCAACAACAGACAGTACAACACTCCATTGACATCATGATGCCACAAGCAACTCTATTATGACATAACATCTGCCAAACTACTGAGTGTAACGTGCTTCCAACGTAACGAGTCTAGCCAATTTATAAGTATCTGCTTTCGCGTTATTCTGTCTGGTTAGATATAAATACCAGGCTTTTATACGTTGGTTTTGTCAAGATGTAGCTACGTTTTGATTGTGCGCATACATGTATGTTGACAGGTTATTCTAGGTAAGGTTTCACGTTACCATAAAATGATAAGGCTATTTGAAGTTAACAAAAATGATGTTTTTGTTTTAGTTGTTTGTTCAACCCTGCAATTGATATACACCGCTCTTCGCTGAAGATGCATACTGAAGGTGGATTCCTGGGAAACTAAACAGAAACAAATAGGTGTCAGGGAACAACACATTCGCCATGCAATTGGACATATTTTTAATCATTTAGGCAATAATTCTAGCATACATACAACATTTACTAAATACACCCATTGATAGCACAATCCTGAAGACAAGTTCTTTTTCTACGTGAAACCTACTCCAGAACTCTATTCCGATTGAACGGTGTTTTTGTTATACTTGTATAACAATTTCCTGCTATTTTGAAACACAACACAGAGGTAATACTTCCCTGGTTGTTTGTGAGGAGACATGTTGGTAAGGTAAAGGACAAAATAGTATGGTAAATTGCTTAGGAAATCATGCCCTCGGCTATACTTGTTGACAGAAGGTATTAAACACAGTTGTTTACTGGTAAGGTCAGGACTGACTGGTTTATTTAGGATTTGTTTACACCAATCTGTCACTCTGATGAGCTGATAAAACACTAGTCATAAATAACAAAAAAGAAGGAAAGGCACATTTTAACAACTGCATATACTAGTACTAATAATCCCGTAAAGAATAGTTTTCTGTTATTTGCAAAAGCAGTTCAACTTTTTATAACAGTATATGGGGGATGTTGGCAAAATGTAAAAAAAAGCAAACATGTATCTCGCTTCAACTAAAGTTAAAACAAACTATGTAGCAACATTATAAGCAATTACACTCTTTTAAGACATATACATGCTCTGTTCGCAGATATGAAGGGTAAAAAAGTAAAATAAATCCAGAATAAGAGATATTCTGTTTAATTAGAGATATATATATTTGTCTCGAGGTCTTTCAGTTTAATATACAATTATATACAAATGAATTTGTACTCATATTTAAGAGAAAGTTTTGAGAGAAAGTAAATTTTTCATGGACTCCTGTATATACATGGCAAAGCATAATTGTATATGTCGTTACAAAGAGTAATGTTAAGATATAAAGTTATTTTTACTTTTGCCAACTGCTCTACGTACCGCCTCATCTTTCCTATCGCAAAATCAATCAGATTGTTCGAAATGGGGATTCTAGCTTTGATAAGTGCAAACGGGGATCCAAACACATTCCCGAAGTACTCCATCTATCTTGACGTATTGACTCAAAGATCAGTTGAACGACTGACGCCTTCTAAAAGCTAAACTACTATCACACTGCACTCAGAGGATAACCACCAGGAGTAAAAATAACTATTATAATTGTAATGATTTGAATGACTGTCATTATTCCGACATTGGATCTTTATTTCTGGGATAAACGAAACATTCTGGTGATATTGGCTGAATTAGATTCGTATCGAAGCAGATCATATAAACAGACAGACGTTGGCCGATTTTGTGTAAAAGGATATTTGTACCGAAGAAAAGTAAGCCTGTCAGTCGCCTCGTCAAACCAAATGGACATTCGAGTTCCTTTCTCCTGATTGTCCCAGATTGTGATACAACAGAGGTGATCAACTGTGAACACTGCACAAAGCTATCTTCTGATTAACAACGAACTTCAATATAATCGCGGATATTCCTCCCTTAAGATACTACCTATCTCAAATTACTCAGCTCATATCAATAATCTGCTGTGTCAAAATATGCAATTTACATACAGCTGGGACGCCAAACTTTGTACTTAACACAAATTAGGATTATTATTACTTATACAAATATGGGCATATATTTGGTAAAAGGTTTTCTAAATCCATACATTGGGATCTACGTTTCCTAAACAAAAAATAACAGTGGAATATTTATCATTGTCATATATTTAACATATGGTATATACTATTGAAACAATCGGCAAACGGCTTTGGATCTAGCATACATGGTTAAACCATTTGCATCGGCAGTAAGTGTTGTCTGCTATTTGTTATATGGCGTTTCATTCAAGTGCTGATTTCAAATTCCGAACATGATTTCCGCCTCAGACTGACTATTGTTAGTTAGATTCTGCCCACAACTCTTTGTCACTTCACCGGTAATATATTGCTGATGATGTTATTCAGATCACACCCAACATTCTGATAATAAATTGACCACTTAGCCAAAAATAGGGAAAGAGTTCACCTTTTTGATGACTTGAGGACACTATTTAAAGAAAACAGCATGTATCGTGTATCGGCTATATTGTGACTGTTTCAAAACAATGGTTACGCTGGACTTGCCTCACTATGGATTATATAGATGGGAGAATTTCCTGTATTATCTTCTCTTGTACGATTTATTACTATATATTGTTATATAGTGTAATTGTTATATATTATACTGGTCTCGCTATACAGTTTAGTCTCTTGAATTCTTGTGTTCAGTCGCTCAAAGAAACAAACATCAATCAATTAATTAATCAAGATATAAGCGCTACAGGCACCAGCTTTATCTACAGATAGAAGACTCATTCTTTTTGCCAGTCTTCTCGGATTTATTTCAATACTTCTTGCTTAAACTTTGTTTAGCAATACAGAATAACCTAATTCTTATTATTTTGCAGATCTGGTACCAATTGCTAAAATAATTACTACATAATATTAAAATGTAACAGAATTTGTGAAATAACTTACTGCAGTACAGTGCTCTAAACAATCAAAGTACAGGGCTTCTCACAATGTCTGAAAAAGTAAGTACAAAACAGTTTATGAAAAACAGATAGTAATGTGTTTATGCACTACAGACGATATCATGTTCATACCTGGATATAATAAATCAGGGTTTTCGTTTGATTTAAAGAATGGAATCTGTCTGTTAGCAAAATAACTTATTTTCACTCCTTTCATTAACATGAAGTGTTCACACTTGACACAATCGACGTATGCCAAAGCCTTGAGCCATTTGCTGATTGGTTGGAATTTGGTTTGCAATTGCATTTCCCAGATAGAATCCTTGTTTAGAATAATAATTAATGGAAGCATTACAAGGTAATTGGAATGATTGCACCATTATGTTACAATTTCCTTGAACTAAATACGCTATACAACATTCACGATTCCTATCCAGTTCTGTATTTGTTCAAATATAATAACGTTTCAGTATTGATGAAAAAATGGAAATTTGAGGCGACCCTCCTCCAACACAACTACACTTATTGTGATATCACAAATCTTAAACTAATTTGTCCAGGTTTTGTCTTTTCTTTGATTGTAGGCTTTATGATGTACAAATCTTCAACATATATATGTAAGATTTGTATTTTCTTTTTTCATAGGGTTTAAAATATGTTGTTGATTGCTTTTGAGATACCGTAGTCTTCAGTATTCATTTCTTGCCATAATGAACAACGAATTATAACCTAGAGAAGAGATCACGCCGCCAATGCAGTCAGGCTAAGTTACTTTCCTCTATCTTGACCCTATTGAGTTTGTGAAGGTCTCGGTCGTGTAATACCCAATAAACCTTGGCTTTAGCCCCCAGACATTTCCTGATTGCATGGGATTGTTATCATTGTGTCGAAAATTACATTGACCTTAAGGTATCTTTGCGAAATTATTTAGCGTTACCAACTTAAGTCAATTCAATGGGGATTTCTGTGGGGTTTCCAAAGACTGTCCCACAACATGAACAATGAATATACAGTTTCAATTTAAGACATCAAACCTCTCAAAATTAAGATTTTCATGAAAGCTGTCAATAAAGCGTTTCGCATCCAAATTGCTGTTCAAATTTATTGCTAAAAATATTCAACGGTCACATATTTGTTTCTATTTTCTATCTGTTCATTGCTTAATTGGTTGCTATATTTAGGATCGATTGGTTGGTTGATCGGTGTTTTAAACATTGCTTTAATAAGGCTATTTCATTTATATCATGGCGATGTATTCCAAAAATAATTAACACTAACATAATCCAAGATATGCAGTGTTTCAGCATTGTCAGATAATTTTCCTCCAGGGCCAAGTAAAGCCAGTGGTGCTACTTTTCAAGGAAACTGCCCTTAGCCAGAGAGCGCTATATCTAGGAAAGTCTCCCGACTTTACGATATATTACGATTAGTACACCTGCGAATTTAATTCCTCCACCAACGACTGATAAGACTAGAAAATTTCAAACGTTTCTCCGGATAGCATTTATAACCGAAGTAAAGACAATAATTGTTTGGGGTTTTTTAATGTTTCTTAAAAAAATATTAACGATCGTCTTAAACTGTATTCATTCTTGTTAGATTTTGGTTGCATAAAAAAGTACCCTTGTTCAGCTACAAAATAAACATTTACTCGTTGTGCGATTGTCCCATTATTGCAACTATATCAAACATTTTCTGTTGTTCACATTGGTACCACTAGTAACAGCGATCAGATAGGGCTCATATACCGAAACAAGCCTATGTAATGTTAAAAAAATACACACATTGTATCAGACGTCTTGGCGAGCGCTTTAAACGATTTGTCTGTCGAACTCTAACCTGTGCCACAGCATCTGTTCATGGGCTGATTTCTAGTTCACAACACGACTTCAGCCAGGGTCACCGCCGTTCTGTTTGTCTGACAAGTCAAATTGCTCATATATCAATGTCATTCTACAATACAGTTTACCCTGTTTTTGTTTCTTAAGATAAGGCTAATAGAAAAATAGTTTCGATGTAAAGAACATATGCTTTCCCCTGTATCATGCCCCTAGTTCTAATTGTCACTACTGACATTATTAGTTTCAAGGAAGAAATTCAAACTAGGAGGAACTTACTTCCAGGGGCATTTTGTCTCGTTATATTGTTGAGAATAGTCACAGTGTATCCTCCAACAAAGATATCCTCATATGAAGCGGAACACAGTTAAGTTTGCTAGAATCTCAAAATTGGATACTATTACTTTTTTGACTTTTTATCCGCAGCAATAATCCTATGAAATCCTTTAGGAGAATGACTGAGCAAATTTTTTCCAGGGATAAAAGACTGGTGTATGTACCATCTCTCTCACCATCCCTTCTCGCCGACCCAGACTGTTGGTAGCCTGGTTCTTGAAAGATGCAGATATACACTAACATGTCAATCCAGAAGTGTTAACGTTTCTGTTACTGAGCACGTTCAGCCCGACAATAATCTATTATTTAAATTAACTTTACAAACATAAACTAAAACGTGACCTAAAAGTAAGGGTGAATTAATCTGGAGTTATTACTGATTGACTGATCTATATCTAACAAGTTCTTCATTGTCATAATGGCGCTATCTAAAGCCTTATTTGGTTTACTGGAAACTGTCTTAAAGTCTTAAAGCATTCGATAAGCCTTTTCAACATTTGACAATGTAAAATATAGAACTATGCCCGTCTTTTCAATCTTAACAAATTATCGTTCTAATATGGCGGATCATAGTGGACATAAATTAATTTTTCTGTATTTTGTTTGATACTTCAAATACTTTCTACCCGCCCCGAAATTGATTTTAAAGCGCCCTGAACTGTATTTGAACCTGCCCCGAAATTCATTTCTACCTGCCCCGAGATTCATTTCTGCCAAACCTGAAACTAATCACGCCAGGCCCGAAATTGAATTCTACCAGCTCAGAATTTAGTTTTCAATCGCCCCGAGGTTTCGGGGGCAATCGGGGCAGATTAACGTCAATTTCGGGGCTGGTGGAAATCAATTTCGGGGCGGGTAGAAAATAAGAAAAAAAATATATATAATGGAAAAAACAAATTCATGTACATTATGAACCGCCTTATTTTAAAGTATAACAATGTATGTGACCAAAATTGTAGCGTGTTTTTGTCCACTAGCTGTATTGTCACTCTCAAAATTATTTTTATACAAGGTCAGTTTAAACACAGTAGTCAGTAGCCGGAATCCTAACAAACGTAATAAAAGCTAACCATGAACCGGTCAGATCTTTCATGTTTCCGCCATCTCTAAGGTTGTCTGTACAATTTTACCACAAGAGCTATATGTCTGTTGTAGGCCGCCAACCAAAGCAGGTACTCAGACGTCTATAAATAAATTTAAACAGGAGCATCCTCAATGTGTTAATTCTTCATTATGGATAAGGTCATGAAAGAAATTCACTACTTGTATAAGGTGTCAATTTGCTGCAGAGGATCATCAAAAGCGTTGGCCTGGAGTAGGAAATCGAACGTGGCACACTCAATACAAATTTTCTAATTTGTAACTGAATCTTAACAATTATATATAAACATATTTAAACGTACCAGGATGAAGATGGGTAAAGCTATCTGACATCTTAGGAACACAGTTAGCAGAGTTTATTAGTTTATAATTACTCCGACATAATTAGGTATGTAACATTAACTACAGTTTCACTAATATTTGTTTTGTCTTTGGGCAAATCCAAGAAGACCACCAATAAAGTTTATCTTCTATTTGCATTATCAGCCCGTCCTATCTAGATGAAAAATCTAAAGATGTTTAGCTTCCATCGTTCTTAGATTGAAAGGATACTTTTGAAGTTGTTAGTTAATGTATAAGTTGGTAACCTAAGAATGTAAACACATGAGGTAGAATTAAAGAAAAAAAGCAAATTAGTTTTAGGCTGAAGCCAAATAGCCGGAACAGATTATAAGCGAAAGACAGACAGATAGTATGTCCAAAATAGTTTGTGTATGTCTTTTGAGATAAATGAAAGGATAATAAACTCTCTCGAAAACTCTCCCAAACGTACACATTACCATTGTACATACACAGAAAAGTAACGCTCAGGTTCTCCGCTCATCGGTCAGTCATCCAATACACAGTTCCAGAACAACTTTTTATACTATAGACACTGACAAACTGCTTTATACACTTTTCTCATTGTATTTGTCCGATCGCTTTTGATGTCAAATGCATTTGAAGAATTCACGGGAAGAACGATCTAAGTCACATTTTTGACAAATTTGAGCTAGAGGCGACATTTTGTAGATAAACCAATGCGGTTTCACATGCACTACACACTACAGGTAGAAACGATCTACGTTCGTTGCTAAGCAGGCAGATTCGATGTACAAGGGCTTGGTACCATAGAGGTCGTCTATGTATATAGAGATAATACAAGGGGAGACACTCTTCGTAGACTCAGCGTGTATACTGTGGTGAAATTTAACCGATTCGTGCCCATTAATCACATAAAATAAATAAATACCACCTGTCCGTGTGAGATAAATAGTTCATCTTCAAATCCTAACTCAGAATTATGATGTTAGTTATAGTCTAAACTCTCAACTTTTGCTTGCAAACACAGAATTGTTTGCCTAAAAATAATTCAGACAGACTACCGTGTATTCATGAGGTGCTGTGATTGGCTTATATCGATGGCCTAATTCAGGAGGGATTTCCCTTCAAAACTAGGCTAACTTACGTCACTCGGTGTTTACATTTTCTTACCGGTATTTCCGTGACGAATATCGTATAAATGAGCGCCAAATACAAACGACCCAAACCAGCTTCGAAATATGAATGGCAAAGACGTTTTCGTATCATGGTAACTGAAGTTCAATACTTATTTGGTTGTTTTTATTTCCTTTTGTAATAAACTAATTTATGCTTATTTTGTTCTTAATACTGAAACTGTTGTTTTTGTCCTCACTTATATTTATAACATTGTGGCAAGCGAGACAAGCACATCTCGCAGCATATGACACTTTGCCTGTTGGCTGTCCACTGCCAATACAGTTGGACACAAAGGTCAGACTGTAAGTCAAACAGGTGACATGTGCTGGCGGTGGAAAACACCGAGTGACTGCACCCTCAGTGATTAAACACCGCTCAAGCCCTTGCTTATTATAGTCCAGTCGTAAACAAACCTTGAGTGAATATTTTCCCCGGCTTGGCGACTTTCGTCATGAAACTTCACAGGTATTAAGCTGTGGCTTTACCGGTTTTGAAAGTGGACACCGACCGCATGTCAACATCAAAACCTGAGTTGTACTTGTCTACATCGATCACAAGAAGTCCACAACCGCTGTATGTCGTTCACGGTGGGCGTTATAACACTTATCAGCGACTGCCGTATTAATTTTTAATGCCTACATAATACCTGTCCGCTTGGGTTTAGTTAACTTAAACAGTATGGAACTTTCACCCCATGCACAAAGTTCTTGCTAATT
>JARFOD010023990.1:0-10863 GCA_031763545.1 Mopalia muscosa
ATGGTCTTGGTTTCTGTTTGAGATTTACGGGACAGTCTTTGTCAGCGGAATTCTCGGAAACTGACATTATTAGGTAAGGGGGCTTTCCCGTTGAGTATATTTGGTTTTCCAAAGACTCCTGATTCAAACGAGACTCAGCTGATCCTTGATTCTCGTCAACAGTTTCTTGTGAATTTGGACACACGAATGCCGGACTTTTCAAAGGGTTCGTTTCGGGCTTTTTCCACAACGTTTCTTCAGCTCCGTGTGATACAGTTATTTCCAAAGCTTCGTTAGGAGAAGTCTCGGGTGTGGCAGTCGAATATAGCAGATTATCTCCCTTTCTTGGTTCAGAGATTCCCGCACTGTCGCCCTGGAACTCCAGTTCTTCATAAGGACTACATGTATTGAGGAATACTCCTTTGATCTCTTCGTCGACTGATACAGTTTGCTTTTCTTTGTTTGCTTTCACGACTGAATAGACAATTTCATTATCTATGTTGTTATCAGTGCCAGCTATCAATTGGTTTAAGTAGCCTCCGTTGTCTCCAATATCATAAGACACAGTCTTGCCTTTCTCATAATGAGACAGTGTATCATATTCAGTTAGTTCAGTGTTAGCTGAGTGAGAAATTACATTATAAGAGTCATTAACATGTTGGTTGTCTTGTTGAAGATAACGAGCATCAAAATTTGCGGGTACTGTATCAGAAGACGACGGATGTACATCTCTATCTGCACAGAGTTGTTTTTCTGGATCCGTTGAGCGAACAGATAGTTCTGTATCCCAGACCGGTTCATTGCTAGCGGATATTCGTGTCTTATTCATGAAGTAACCCATAGGATAATATTCCACGTCACCGGTCTCTTTGCCCGGAACACCTGACGTCTCCGTTTCATTTTCTGTAGAATCCATCGTCAACACATTTCTGACCGAATTAATTGAATGATCCATACACAATTTACTTTCCTCTTTAAGTTTTTCTGTATTAACAATTGTGGGCCCATCGAAAGAAGGACCAAAGCGTTCACGGTCAGCTATGTTTAGTAAGCCACAGTCAAAAACTTCCCTTTCTTCCCGACTTTCATTCGCTGATATAATCCCTGGCACTTCTACACACGATTTGGGATTTCTATTTACTGGACTACTAACAGGAAGCGTACAATAACATCCCGTGTCCAGGTCGTTACTGTTCAGGATAACATCAACGGTCCGCTCGCACCTTTCAGACATGATTGAAGACTACAAGCAATCAGTCAATATCAAATGAAAGGAGATTGGGTCATATTTTACATTAAGTTTTCCGACAACTCTCGTCCGGGGAATGATTAACCATTTCCAAAATGGGGTAGAGGACAACTGGTATTGGAGCATTATGTTGTACATTAACTAGTTGTTCTTCATAACAATAATTCATCAGATAAATAGTTATCAAAAGGATATTAACCACAGAAAAAAACGAGGTTTCATTCAATAGAACTTGTAAAAGAAATCGTTCTGATTGGATTACATTTGGGAGCAATCTTTCAGGAAATGAGCTATAAGTGTATCGTAAGGTCATTATCATTGGTAATCTATATGTGGCAAAACTCTAGAAACAAATATATCAAAGTGGAATTCAGCTGAAACCTGATTTTCTAGGAATGAGGTACTCTTGCTCAGAGCTATCATAGATGTTGATTTAGATAAACCAGATACAGAAAATCGAACCCGAAGGGTTGACCCAATTAGTTTAATGGATAAATCACAGGGGAGTGCAGGCGTCTAGACCAGTAACGCGTGAGATAACGGAAACAACTGACAATTACTATAAACGGTCTTCTCCGACCATAAACTCAATCATTTGACGGACTTCATAGCACACACAAAACACAACTTACATGAAAAACACCTTATATTATTGCCAATCGATGTCTGGTCTTAGTAGGATCCTCAACTAACTAAACAAATGATGATTACCTTTACAGGAGAGCGTTATATGCTATACAAGCCTCCTTTGTCTGAATGGCTTGATAAAGTCCTTTAAAAGCTTGATGCTCACTCTAAACTACAACAAAATCGTACAGCACCAAATACAAATATATACTCTTAACAGCAAACGATGCCATTTAAATACACAATTTCCAATATGGCATTCACATTAGTTTAATTATAGAATCAAACTAAAGTGAATGAGTTATATTTGGCTATATTGGTATATCTATCGACATTTACTGATACAAGATATTCCCTTGTCCTAGATAAAAGACGAGTTCTTTGTGAAGTGTAATGGTGCCCATGGGACCATGAAGCCCTATTGCATTTCTCTTGGGCATGGTTAAAGACATAAACAATTCAGTCCTTTGATATAATAGAATGTGTGCTATGTCAGAAATAACTACAGTTCGAAAACATTCATTGTCTTTAACTGCATAAACTACAGTGACCCGAGTGGAGACAAACGACTTTTTTTTATCTCTACAATCAAAAGAAACTACAGAATTAATCACAGATACATCTTCCATTTGCATTTTTAGAGTAACAAACATTTAACTTTCTGGAGCACATGACTAATGGGAAATGGAAAAAAATACTTAGCAGCGTTTGTTTTTCCGATAGGTTTGAGTTAAATATAAGATGAGTTCTCAACTTTTGACACAGTACAGGATAACTTCCCTTTATCTAAGTTGACAACACCAAATTACACATTAACACTCTCTTTGGATACTTTTTTATAATGAGGTACATACTTATCGGCAGAATTATCCATACATATCGACAGAATTTTCCAAATCAAAACCCACTCTAGTCTGAACAAAAACTAATCCTCTCAAAACACGATTGTCTCCATATTGCAGCACATCCAGGGAAGATATACAAGTTACACCATTTAATAATACATCCTACGTTTTCGGTATATTAACTCAGACACAAAAAAATAGTTTCCACAAAGAAAGACAATTTTTCTTTCCAGTCATATCCCAGTCTTCTTCCAGGATCGAAATGAAAGTATTCCTGTAAAATTCAGCCGCAAATTTTCTTCATAATAAAGTGAGAGAGTTGCAGCCTACCTCCGAACATGCATCCATCGGTGTCCACACTGACGACCAAAATAAAACTCGGACTTTCGGACGTCAGAAATAATTTCACAGGATCGGACAAATCCTTGTACGTGACATATTGAAGCAAAATAAATGCTAGACAATATCCCTTAACGTTAAACATGGCTCTAAACAAACAACTTGAAAGATATTAATATCCTTATTACATTAAGGAGATTTTTGGTTTCCAAATTTGGCATCCCAATGTATTTATTCATAACTTTACTGAAGTATCTTAAGCCACAAACCGTAAGCACACACCCAGTTATATAATCCTGCCCAACCCACTTTTCTAACTGAATGAACACGAGAATTAGAGATAGAAGAACGGACATTAGACAGTTCCAATTTTCCAAGGCCTGGGATTAATGGTTACAGAATATCTAAGCTTCACTCCATTTATCTTTGTCAAAGTTTCCATATAATTGAAGGAGTCCTACTTGATGCGATTTATATAATCAAGAACTTCAGAAAGCCATTGTATTGAAACAATGTAAAAATCAATATATTAAGGAACTTATCAGATAGAAAAAGTGCTGCTGAAAAAACCGACTTATTTTGTTAGTTTACAATTTTACTAATGCTGAATCTCTGTGGATAAAAGTCTTAAAAGCCAAAAGCGTACGAGATACAATTGTTTGGTTGGGGTTTAACGCCAGACGCAAGGTCATTCTACACATTAGACGATGACCAGCGCTATTGTGAGATGAGGCGCCCTCGATATCAGTGGCAACAATTGCAAGAGTATAAGGTCCAGAGAAACAGGAAATATAACGACCTACTGATTAGATGTCGTTACTGGATCTATTTCTAAGTCCGACATGGTCTACTTGTGCGTGTTTTTAGTGAAACACTTGTGAGTTTCAAGTACGTCACAGAATTCTTTGTACGTTCGAATGTACAAGGCCTAGTTAAGAATGTTGTGTCACATAAGTTCTGGGACAACCGACGACAGAGAGAGCAACAAAATATAACTTGTCTCGTTTGAATATTTCTTAAACATAAACTACAATCTTTACACTAACAAGGATTGTATTTTCCAGAAATCTTCTCAAAATGGACATCTGCAAATTGTCATTTGCCATAGATGCCAAATGAACATGTGCAGTAAGTTGCAGCAGTGATGCGATCACATTTATTGTTGTAATTCAAAGAACCTATATATATAATTATAACACGACTTTAATCTGTGAATTTGTTTTAAATATACAAAATATGCAACGGGGAAGGGGGGGAGGGGGGGGGGGGATACTAGCCTGATAATCATTCGAATACAAGGATATCCGTTATGGCTATAGAAGGGAAATTTGTATTCAGTGTAATTAGTGAATTCATTTTCATTTTTTTTATTATCTTAACGACACATACACAATGTTGTTTAGGGTTTGCAAAATGTACAAACGAACCACATATTGTTTTGCTGAATTTCTTGAAATGCTGTCCAATCGATTGTCTTAACCTTAAGGGGTTCACAACTGAAATTGCTTTCAAGGGATGGTGCTCACAATACAAACTGATCTCAAGACAGGCATATTGTTTTGCCAAATTGGTGAAATGTAATCTCATTAATAGATTTAACAGAAGGAAGCTCCAGTTTGAACTTAGTTTTGTAAAATAACCGTTATCACAACACATTCACAACCTAATATGCTAAAATTACGCAACGAGAGCTATATTTTATGCTGTTTAAGACTTTAACGTGGGTTGTATTAAATTAATAAAACACAAATTCCTTAGCTTCTTTACGTAATCATTTAATATACGAGCTTTCGGACACAGCCGGGTCCTTTCTCAAGTCAAGACATCCAGAAAATTTAAGAAGATTATTGCAATGGTAAACATGATTTAAAGCAATCAGAATATGTCAAGATGCAAGACAACCTAGTTTGACCATACAAACAGAAATCAACAAGAAATCACACGGAATACTGATAGGCTTAGACTATAATATGTTAGAATAGTTATTGAGTTACATTTAACTAGTGTTAGACACTAATGTTAACAAAACGTGTGAATATGGAGAAGATTTATTGGTGAAGCTTATAAACTTCAACTACAAAGACTGAAGGAACGCCAAATCAGGTATTTAGAGAGGAGAGGGTACACAATCTGCTTTAGCAAAACATTCTTGCAAAATTTTTAAAAAATTATCATTAAAGATAATTACATTGAGTAGCTATGATGCTTCTATTTAATAAAATGTCATTTTAATTTTTGAATATATATTATGTTATATTTTTTACCATGGACATGTTAATATAACTGTCCCTAATTACATCATTGAAGTATCTTGCGCCACCATGTCAAGTCACAATTCAATTCGTCATCGAACCAGGTGAAAGCTGCGGAAGGAGGGGACATTTCTTAGGGCCCTCCTCTTTAGTATTGCCCCCCCCCCCCCCCCACCCACACACACAAACAACTAAGAAAGGTTCATGGAATTGGATTAAAAAAACAGATAACCTATAACGTATTCAAAACCCTGTTGTTCCACTGATAAGTCAAGAATAACACACAAGAAGTGTTATTCCGAACATAGAAAACTCCATGTTTGCTCCACGTTTGACACTTCATTTTGTCATCATCAGGAGTGAATAAAATGGTCAACAACCAGATTTACATAACAGACAGTTATTAAAACAACAATTCAAATATCATAAATATGTAGCGTATTGTTGCTATTGATAAGAGAACATTTGCATGTAACCTGACTAACTCTATTATGTATGGGCTATTTAGCTGCTACTATAGTTGCTACATTTCTTATACTAATACAACACCATATTATAAGGCGGTCAAATAACAGTACTTAAATGGTTTGTTAAAAAAACAAAGTTCAGTCATATACTAGACAGGTGGATAGAACACAAACGTCACATTATTTCTAGATATTCGCACCATTAGGCTTACAGAATACTTGGCCTTTATGAATATTGGTACATGTGTGTTGACAAATGCCGAATGCAAAGCTGCATATGCGTTACGTTTGTGCTAGAGCTCGCAAACACATTTTAGACATTAAAAACCTGTTAATTATTAAAATAATTATTTGATAAGGTCTGACAACACTGTTATACACTCTTGTGAATTGATCATTCGGTTAACGCCTGCAATGATTACCACTGGGGTAGATTTTAAAAGGCCATTTGTCTCTGTATGGCAATCCCGTATACTTTATGTTGAGTGAATCTATTGTTGAAAGCCTGGATAAAATATCGCTGTTCTGCCGATGATGCCACAGCAGTGTAAATGTGATAAAATGACAACAGTTATAAGTACATAAACTGGCATGTACAATATAAGAATTAACCATAACATTGTGTAAATACTGTTTATACATATATTAGTTTTAAACACATTGGGTTATATTATTGCACAAAAAGCTGGGAATTGTCGTTTATCTTTTTCTTAAAAGGCTAAGTGTATTTTAAAATATATGGTTTTACTTTAGTACATGTTATTTTAAATATAAGTCACTGTCTCTCAAAGAATTTCGTAGAAAGATATTAACACCGATTGCAAAGCTGTTAGACGTAAATACAATGAAGGCACTCTACTTTCGCCTAATTTTAAACAATACCCCATGTTGGCGAATAACTCGGTCAATACAAAAACATATATATGTCGCATATGCTTATTGTGGTATATGGATTTTTTAACATCTTACTGATTGTTTGTCCACTTTATACAGGAGTTGTCAGCTTTATTAAACCATGAAGCTGGCGTCAGCATAAGACATCCACCCAAGCCTTGCACTTAATAAAACAGTCTTATTAAACCAATTAAACCTGACTATTGGTTTTTTTTTTTATATCTGATGTCATACTCAAAACTATTTCACTTATATGACAAGGGAGCGTCCACTTGTATGTCATATATTACAAATCTGAAAGAAAACTTCATAAAAACCACCCCGTGACCCCATCATATACCAACGGTTCATGCATTGGGAGAAGTAATCTTAATACAGAATTGCATCGACCAGTATGGACAATAAACTGACCTGACTCCGAGGGTGGCCACCGCGTTTTGCTAACCACTTGGACATTATCCACATTTACATCATCAGTGTAGTGTGCGTCACTCGTGGGATTTAACTCACATGACCCTTGCTGTTCTCCGGCCATTTCGTCTGAAAATGGAACAACGGTTACCGGCGTTTGTGGTGGATGAACTGTAACAAGTTCAGCCAGATTATCAGCTCGTCCCAGACTTTCAGTAAACTCCATGTTCTCATTTTGCGCTGCATCATTTGGTAAGGGTGAATTTCGCTGACTTTCTTGTTTATACTCAAGGTGTTCATGATTACCAGAAAGAAGAAGGTTGGCCCTTTCTGGGACTTCAGCTGATGGACTTTCCCCGTCATTTAGTGGGTGCCTACCAGAATATACCTCCTCAATAGGCACGTCGCGTTCGGATACGGCTCCAATTTGTACGCAGTATTCTGTCCCAGGAGCAGAATTAAAGCACTTTGTATCTGTTAATTCTGTATCAGAATCATATAAAGCAATATCATTTCCATGGCCACCTTCTTTTAGTGTAAGATCGGACGATTTGGTGGTACCTGGTGAGTGGTTGACATCACGTGCATTGTAGCAATCTTGTCCCCTGAGATCATGGTCGAGATAATCAGAATAAATCGGAGATTCCTCACAAGTTGGTGATGTTCCGAGTGTAACTGGTTTCCTGTGATCAGTTGTGTCATCATATGATGTTTGGTCCGAGACGGGTTCGTTTACACCTGCAATTTGAGCCTTATGTAGGGCAGAAGAACAATATATTACATCAGTGCCTTCTTGACTGTGGGATATTGGCGTCTTTAAAACACTTTCTGGGAAATCCATATTCACTCAAACGTTAAATTGATTATACAGAACTATTTGCACTAACCTCAATACTTGATTCAGTGAAGTTTATATAGTTTCTGTCTGCGATATTCACTGAAGCCTTGACAATCAGCGCTTAGGAACAGGATTTGAGACAAATTTGTGGGTAATGTTGCAGTAAGGTTGCTTGTTGTGCCTTTTGGCGCATGGTCAGAAGATCGGGTTACCCAGTTAATGTGCTCGTATCCAGACACTTACATTTATTTTTTTAGACATGTGCTAGTCCGTTGGAATTTTAGATAACGTCAGTTCTGGTGGCGCACTTGTCAGGTATGATTGAAGACTATAGGAAGCATTCGGTCAATATCGCTGTTACCATATCCGAAAGAGATTTTACAGCCTGTATTACGGACAAGACGTCTCCACGCTAAAATTGACAAAGGCCAGACAACGATTCACAATCGGCGAAAACAAAACCTGTCATCAAACTGAATTGATGATCATAGTCGGCAGTCTAAAAAGTACACATTGCAAAAACAGCTACACTTGCGAACTGTTCAGATGTGGGCAATATGTGCATACAGTGTCTGGGTAACGTGGTCAGGAGTAAGAACATCAAGTCCATATAAATCATTTCAAGTGATTAAGTCTGGGGGACTCTATGATATCCCTTGGACTAATAATAATGGTCCTACATTTATACGAACACATACAACTGACTCATTTCATCTCTCCACGGTCATCATTAGAAAATAAACAGACGTGAATTATCTCCGTTTAGATCAATCCTTGACTTTTTATTCAGATGATACACAGACAAGAGAACCGTTGACCTAATTACATTTGAAATAAATCACTGAGACATGTTAACCTCTAGACTAGTAATGCGCCAGACGGCTCTCAATGACAGACGTGTAGTTTAAATTTACTCTTCTGATTACAGCCTGGATCAGTTGAGGGCCATTTTAACTCACGTAAAACACAACTTACATGAAAAGCGGTTTACAATATTGACATCGGATGTGTAGAAAGGATTAGACCCTCTTTTAATTAGAACAATGATAGATGATTGCTGTAACAATAGCTCTTTATTCTTTCAACGATTTATCTAATTAATGTTTTTACATGAGAGTTTCATAGACATAGAAAAAAAAAATTGATACTAATTTTTAGAACACAATTCGGTTTTAACACAATATTCGTGTTTGATAAAGTCGAAAAAGCGGATATGGGTTCCCCATTGATGTTACACGGTTGAGTGATTTATGGTAATATTAAACAACAGAGGCTTCTTTTAATAACACATCTTTGACAAAAGACACCATTAAACTGTTTAAAAGATATTTCAGGATTTTAAGAAAAGTGTTCCTAAATACATCGTATCGCAAACATCCTCGTTCGTGGGATCATTTTATGATCCAACAGAAGCTTTTAAAGCACTCGGAAAGTAGGCCTACCCTAACGGTCATAATATTTGTCTGATGAACAGAGGCCCGCTATACATCAAGTTTTACCGTAAAACAAGACCTTTCCCGGCACCAGACTTCCAGATATTCCACATCTTGCTGCATTGTTGTAAAATATACACGATAAAGTCATTTGATGAAATCGAGAATGTCAAATGTCAGTAGAGTCATTGCCTTAAGAAGATCTATTGTGTGCGACAACAAAGAACAGCCTAGGGCAAACTTCTGTCATTCACTCGTTTCTCCGGAGTCTTTAACGATTAATGACGGCCATTGACATAGCCACCCATAACCCATCTTTCCGGCCAATTTGAGATGAATATGGTTCATAGTCCGTTATTTATTTATTTATTGAATCTTTTTTTATTGATGTATTTAACTTTTATGTAATGATTTATTGATATATAAATTGATGCATTCGTAGATTAAGTGAACCGTGAATATTCAGATATGTGGATCCATCTTGCCCCAAAGTACCCGATTTGGACAAGAATCATCCAAAAAACAAGACTTTATTTGTACATACATTTAGACCACTAGCTATATTATGCTCTTATATCACATTATCGTTACTAAGATAAAACAAGTTAGGCCTAATAATTAAAAAAAGTATCATTAAATTAATCAGCGCATGAAACTTCATGTAATATTCAGAAAAATGCTGAATATATTACTTCGGTTTTTTTCCCCGTGGCAAAGAGGGTCTACAATTTGAGCAATGTATTCATTCTCCGCGAAAGTGCTATTCATCGGCCAATTATAATACCAACATATTACATATATTTAGATTCTAGCAATGAACTCAACAAAGCCAGACCTCTCGGGGGCCAACATATTGGGGTTGGTTTGATTGGCGTTTAACGTCGCTCTCTTACTAATGGTATTTTGCGTATAATACACGGGTTGTTTATTACGCACGGCTCCTGGCTTAAATGTGGTTATGGACTGTAAGGATATCTCTTAAAAATCACCCCTACGATTGCCGGAGCCACATGATGTGACTAACTCATATACCGGCTGGTCAACAGACAGGCTCAAGCAGATGGGCTGTAAAATGAAGTAGGATAAGAAGGCAGACTTGGACGAATTGATGGTCAATTCTAAAATCTCAGGCACACAACTAGTGACAAAAGAACTAGAACAAGATAGATGATTTAATTTTCATGGGTATATACACGATAATAGATTTACTAAAACTACCGTACCTTCTATAAGCGAGAATTCTCAACTTGGATTGTACATTAGAAGATGAATAAATTTCACTGTGCATCGGATTGACGCCTCGGAGTCGGTGGTTCAAAAGTGTGTTAAGACCATTTTTTGTGTGACGTCATGTCACAATAGGGTTTGTGTGTGACATACCATTTAAACCTTGGTTTTCTTGTTTGAGTGGCATTTAGAAGCTGGTGAATTAGTAAGACATGACTGGTCAACAGACTGATATGGATGTACAACTTCTGGATATAATTGGGTAGCGACGTTTCGATCTCGATGCTAAGACCGTTATCAAG
>JARFOD010024001.1:0-10862 GCA_031763545.1 Mopalia muscosa
GTTAGAGTGTCCTTAAGAGCTCTCTCATTGTTAAGTGCAAGTTTGAGTAGACAAAACACCTGACTAAAGACAAGAAATAAAGTCTTGTTGCTTAACTGTACAACTTTAAATAAAATACAGGTATAACTATTAATGTTTACTTCTTATTTCCTTATCCTCAACCCTTTTACCTTTGTGTATCGAAACCATATTTGGGAATAAGTTATACTAGATAGATTTCAAAAGGCCCCAATTTATTTTGAAAATGAAGAGTGAGAAGGAATAAAAAAGGACAACAGACATGCTATTTTTATGCTAATTGTAGTTTAGACATTTATGTTTGGTTTGATTTTAAAGGGAAAGACAACTGATTTTCGACCTAAACTTAATATTTTTATTGCATATCTTCGTCGTCATATAAGTGAAATACCCTTGAGTACGACGTTAAACACCAATCAAACAAACAAACAAATCTAAGACAACCATCTGTATTGCACTTGCAATTGGATTGGTAAAGACATGAATTAGTTAATTTAAAAAGCAGAACCAATGTCATTGTTCGAAAACACGGTAGTTACATCATCTAGTCGTGGCTGTCTCCCTACTGCATGCACTGGTGGATGCTTTCACATGAAACTTGTTAGTGAGGGAAACAACAACAAACAGCTGCTTGTAAAAATCAAGCAGGTACTAAAAACCTGATTTTTTAAAACCGCATGTCAGCTGAAAATACATGTTAAATGTATTTGTTTCTCAAAGAGCTATTTAGATATGTCTTCAACAGATTAACATTGTACTTGGATGACCAAGCTTGTGTATATGCCTTGTTGTTACAGATGCCTTCCAATGTATCAATAAACAAACAGACACACTGGTGACCGACAATGTTTTCAAACAATGATGTCAGTCCCACCTGTTGAATTTACTAATTAACAGCTATGCTTATTCAAACACAAGTGCAATACAGATGATTGTCTGTGAAAGTATGCAAAAAAAAATAATAAGCTTACATCAAAATCAGTTGTCTTTTTCTTTAAACCCACTTTGGCACATTGTAGGAACATATGGACAAAGATAATTGTGAATGGGTAAAGTCTGGTTATTATATCCACAGCTTTCGATCAATCATCCACTACTAATCAAATACACACAACTCAACAATTAAAATCGATGAAATTTATCAACATATTCTCCGAATGTTGGCTTGATGGCCATTATTGTCATGGAGCCATTCTTACCCAGACATTTCATTGAAACTCCATAACATTTGGAAATTAATATTTAAAACATTTTTTTCTTTCCTCAGTTTTTACATTGGTAGAACTGGCAAAGAACATGACCTCTCTCATTAGGGACACTCCCAGAAATATTGTTTCAAAATTTACTTTCTAACTGAAGCCCATGGTCTCTCTCATCAATATTGTGAATTGAATCTAGGTTTGACATTTCTGTTAAAATCTTATGTGTATTGTCGTCAGTATAATGCATTTAATTTTGTTTGCAATAAAAAGATATATTTATTGGTGCCAGAAGTATATATTAATAAACTGTCAGAGGGTGAATATAAACAAAATAAATAAATATTTTGAAGACGCATAAAATTAAATTTACAATGCACAATGTATTTAATACGCCGCATACACTATTTCGATAAATAAGCAAAGTAACTATATAAGAATTTATATATAGGCCTTAAAACATAACAAAAATAATCCTGTGATGAATTCATCTTTGACCTTCTCACGAACCAGCATTCGTGTACTCATTTTGCTCAGTATTAAAGAAGAAGCACAGCTTGTTCACAATGGAAATGTAGACCTTTTCTACATGTATATCCGGCTGGAGGGTCCATTTGATGTGACGATCTGGAGGATTCTCCTTTGCTTTTTTCTGATTTTGGTGTTCTGTTTTATTCCCCACAAAACTGAAGGAGTCACCACTATTTTTGATATAATTGTGTTTACTGGATTGGTCAAAGCATTGACATTTTTCACTGAATTCCATAATTATTGCATTAGAACAAATGTTTATGCTGACAGATCTTTTCAAAAACTTATTATCCAATATTGTTCTTACTCCACAAACTTTAAATTCTGATCTGTTATAATTATAGCATTCCATATGGTACGAATAACACCATAAAAAACCAAATACTTTAAATAATCTTTTTTTATGTGTTTCCATGATTGTTTGGGAGAAATCTTGATTTATTTTATGTTACCATAATGCATATGAAAAATCCTCATGTATTTTCTGTTCACATAATTCCGATAATAAATCCTCTTGTTTTTTCTGTTCACAAAGTTCAGATAGAAAAACTGCTGTACTGGAGATCATGTGAATCAGAAGGGAATTCCTCATGTTTTTGTGTTCACCTATGTATTCCTACTCACATAAATCAAATCAAAAATGATCCTGTATAATGCAGCCATGTTAATTCCCATTTGTTAGCTTTTCCATCAATCATAAGTCTGTGGATCATAACAGAGGAATTGCTGATTGGTCCTTTGTTCCTTATTGCATCTAACTTATGTACTGTCACCTTGTGGTATAATTCTGGAACATACATGTAATGTAAAAACTATCCACTGGAGAACAATTGCCATAGGTTCTAATAGCATAATTTAATAATGCTAGGGTACAATACAAGCCACTTGATGGATTGAGTGAAACACTGGGTGCAGGGTTTTCAGGTTAAAGCTACTCCAATAAATAAAATAAACTTTTTTTCTAAAATCCCATTGATACTAGCAATATATTGGTTTTGTACAACAGATGCTGGCTGTGTGGATGCTAAATATCATACGTTTTTGTATTTTGTGGTATCATAAAATATTCAGCATGTCATAGATCTTAATAAATAGTTTACAAAAACACAAAAGTAATCCAGGATGTCAGATTGTTTAATGATGTGAGCCATTTTTCTTTGATACCATATAATACCATAGCATCAGGGTTTACCAGTCTTCCATATGCCATATCCTATTTCATATCATAGCAGTATGGCCAACCTGTTCTTTCTTATTCCACATCATAGCAGTATGGCCCACCTGTAACTTGTTTATGCCATGTCATAACAGAATGGCCCACTTGTCCTTTCTTTTTCCACATCATAGCAGTATGGCCCACCTGGCTTTTCTAATTCCATATCATAACAGTATAGCCCACCTGTCCCTTCTGTATGCATATCATAACAGTTTGGTCCATCTGTCCTTTCTAATTCCATATCATAGCAGCATGGCCCTCCTGTCCTTTTTAATTCCACACTTTAACAGTATGGCCCACCCACTCTTCTCTGCATATCAAAACAGTATGGTCCACCTATTCTTTCTCCATGGCATACCATAACAGTATGGCCCACTTGTCAATGCCATATCATAACAGTATGGCCCACTTGTCAATGCCATATCATAACAGTATGGCCCACTTGTCCTTTCTTATTCCATATCAGCAGGGTTCACCTGTCTTTCTCAATGCCATATCATAACAGTATGACCCACCAATTGTTTACTTTTAATACCAGATCAAAACTGTATGTTTTTTTATATGCCATTATATCATAGCAGCAGGTTTCACCAGTTTTCTATGTGGTAAATAGCATGGCAGTTTGGTGTTAAGGGTTTAGCAAAACCGATTTACCAGTTTTCCTAACATTTTGTCTTTGGTTTTTTAATATGTCCAATGTAATCAGTAAATCACAGTGCTACTTCAGTTCTTGTCAGACGCTCACAACTTCACAAGTTAATTGTTTGTAAAGGAGGTCCAGACAGGGTCATTTCCCTGATAAGAACTGCATCTGAAAAATAAACAAGGGTAAGTTACTTTTACCCTTTGCATTTTGTGTTTTTTATTCCCAGTTCAATGGTTCCATAGTCAAAGTGAAATTATGCTTTTGTATGAGAACTTGAGACTTCCCCAGCTATGAATAATAAAATAGTTCTCAAATTATACACTGCAGAAGCAGGTAGGTCAGTTTAAACAACATTTTTATTTGTAAAAAATTTTAATTTACTATGCAATTTAAATTAAAATACATGTACATATTTCTCAAAAATCCCTCCAATTATTTAAAATGACACTACATACCACACTAGAAAAGCTTGGTCTTCTGTTCGGGTCTGGAGTAACCAAATTGGCCACACTTTCTCCAAAACTGCTAAAGCTTGGCCGTCGGTTTGGGTCCGGAACCAAGCTGCCAAATATACTACCTCTACTAGTCCGCCTCTCCTGATCCTAACAACCAAAGAGGGTTTATAGTCAGAACTATCTAATTAGTACAGACATGAAGCTCGTCTGACTTCTTACCTTTCAAAACCAATTATTTCAAAAACAAACTGCAAGTATTAGAATGACATTGCATTTATTATAGGAATTTTGGAAATAGAAATAATTTGCTGATATGCATGGACTAAATGTAAATCCTTAAAGCAAGAAACTGATAATAGAGACTCCCCACAATAAAATTCAAAATAATTATGCCAAAACAAAAAATTAAGATTAAATATTAGGTTAATGTTATAAATTGTAATAAAAGTGGAAACATACAAGAGTAGAAATATTGAAAAACATCTATTCATGCTAAAACCGCAAAAGTCAATAACAGGAGTTGTTTGAGATTCTATCTATTAGAGTGTTGGGGCCATGCAAACAATTACCAGACCATAACACCGGCCTAAAGGTCAAGGACATTTGCCTATTTTATTATATGCAGAGCAAAAACCACAGATACACTTTATATACACAATTGAGAAAAAAGAGTAACTGGAGCTAAGGAGCAGATGAAGAACCTTTGAGGGCATCAACAGGGACCTTTAATAGCACAACAGAGCTGAACTTCAATGGTTCCCTGAATAAGATGTCTAGGAGCATTCAGGAGGGGGTGGATAGAGGAGTGGCTACGAGCAAAAAGTGCCACAGGTAGGGAAGGTTGAAGACACTTTCCAGATCAACCACGTCCTTGCAATTGTCCACTTACTGGGATGACCACCGGTCCGAGACTATGGGTACTTGGGCGACGTGGGCGGTCAGTACCGTCCCCAAATAACCCTGTACCAAGACTCTGAGTACTTGGCCTTCTTGGCCGGTCAGTTACCTCACCACCATGACGGTCATCAGGAATCAATCCAATCGCAGGTGTGCTCGGGCCTGGAGGAACCAAACTATAACGTCGTAAAGTCTCTGTGGGTCGCTCCAAAGTCGATTTCTCGTCCTGGAAGGCGGAATAATGTGGAATAAAATAACATGGGAATAGAGAAACTTATGGTGGAGTTTAGACCTTTCCGATTCCATAGCAGATGAATGAGCTTCTTAACTTTAACAAGAAGGGCACATTTTTTTGTTGATTTCAACCTGAAAAGCTCCAGCAAAACCATAAAGCTGTTCTTGTCTATCTTTTTCTTGAATTTTACAAGAACACGTGTTTATCTCACAGTCTTTGATGTTGAAATATGTTCTTAACGATTCTGTCTTTTATTATAAGGAGACGCAAAATGTGTCTTGTGTCAAAGCCATCTATTGAAACCATTCACATTTTTAAAGATTAAGTTTTACAGAATACTAAAAAAATTCTCAAGCAAAAATTATGTAAGTGACAAGCAAAAGTTCTGGATTTCAAACACTAAGTTAAGGAAAATTGAAAAATGTCAAATGATGGGTCAATCATTCCATTTTAAATCATGCAAAAAAACACTTAGAGAAATCATTACAAAAAAATAATTAAATGAGAAAAGGAAGATGCTCATGGAAAAGACTAGTCAGGCATTTTTTTAAAATGTCAAGATTGCAAGAAAGATAAATCACATTGTAACAAAAACTGTCAACTGTTGGTTTGAAACTGTGAATTAAATCATGTTAAACGGTACCCTAAAATGGTGGAACTAAATAGAGCTAAACATCCAACATTTCACTAATAAAATATGTCTATATAATTATCAATTGAATTGAACTTATATTGGAAACCCATTGAAGAAAAATCTACTAAATAACATACAGAAAATGCATTAGATTTAACAAACTTTCAGCTGAACTAAATATATATACTTGTAGAATTACACAACTTAAGCAACTTATCAAACTTAATTCTGTTAAATTGAGAAACGCATTCATGTAAATTAGGTTTAAAAAAAATGAAAGAAGAAATAAAGAAACTACGATTATTACCAGTTCATGCCATGAACGTACCAAGCTACAGCCCAATGACTGTAAACTATGATTTTTTCGCTGAGATTTTGGGCTGACTTGTTTAGGGCGTTGTTGCAGTTCGGGTGTACTGGGAGCTAAAAAGAGAATAATAACACACTCTGTTTATCAATTGTAACCAAAACATTTGAAGAACAAAAAAAAAAAAAAAAATGAGAAGAAACACTGATAAATAGTAACAGAAAAAATAAAAAAGATGAAAAGTGAAATATACTAAAAAGCTGAACAGAATCCATAGATCATCACATAATATGTCTTAATTCAGGTCATTTATCAAACATCTGAATTTCCTCCACATTAAAGATTAAAACATTGCTGCACTTGGAAAAAGTCATATTGTTTTGCACAATACCCACTATCATCCTTCATATTTATGAAATTTAACACTATAAATTATATCACTGTCAAATGTTCAGCAGTTTAATACAATACCAAAATTTTCACACAAAATAGCAAGCAACTGTGCAATGAGCAGCGGTATCCTAAATATACCGTTTAACAGAAAATGTCCTTTATGAATGGTTTATACCTGTTTTATAGAAGTTTGGCCAGAAATGAAAATAAACATTAATGTGTCTAACTAACTACAGTAAATACTGCTATTTTTTTAAACTATTGACCATATTAACTTAACATCAATTAAGTTTAATCCAATAATCAATTAAATAATCCAATACTTTTATAGTGTATTTGGGATTCATTTACAGAAAACTATATATGATGAGAAAAGAGTATGGTGTTAACATAACGGTGCAATAAAAGAACAGAAGATAAAGGTGTAGATACGTTACATGTATACCAACCCGTTCTACTCTTGTGAGCGTTTTGTAGAGCGTCATCCACACTGAGGTAATTGCGTTGACCTAATTTCTCATCCATCATCAATTTTTCCTCACACTGTCGCATCATTAATGAGCCTCTGGTGAAATAAGTAATAAACATTTACCTTTGGAATTCAGTTGGTGGAATCTGGAATCCGCCACAGTATAGTGCTATGGGGTTTAACAGAATGATCTTAGCTCAGGTAAATACCACGATGACCTGTACTGTAGACATAGTGTTGCCATGGTAGTTAGATTCAACCTAAGATGGTTTTGTAAATCTGGACTCTGATCAGTTTGTTTGAATTGAGTCAGAACTGCATGGGAGGAGAACTTGACTCCTACTAACACACATACAAATTAAAGACTTATTTATTTGAATTTGTTTGTTTGATTAGGGTTTAGCGTCAGTTATTTAATTAAAAACCTAAATGAGTGTATAAAATGACATACTGAACATGGCCATGGTCGGTGAAAGGATTAGTGAGGGGTGGGGGTCTTCAGGCTATCAGAATTGTTTGTTAGATTGGATTATAAATAGTCTGTTACGTGATTTCACTCATATCATGGATTGCCAGTCCATTGGTGGAAAGCCACCACCCTTAGAGTCATCAGTGACAAGACAAGACACTCATAAGAAAAATAATTTCTGAGCACAATGTATTTGTAAAGATTTCCTTGTAGATGTGGTGTCAGTGCCAGGCTAATTTAACCGATCTGCCTCTTCAAAGCAAATCAGTCCAACTACATGTATAGTGATTTGACTGATATGACTTCAGCCAAGCCCATCGGTGAAGTAAACTACCATTGCAACAAGCAATGATGGGATGATCACAGAGCTACACAACAGATTCGCTTTGTGTTGCCCAATTGCTAACAATTAAGGCTGAATATTTGATTATTTTCCTTGTGTTTTAACAAGCTATGTATTAAGATCTGTGTTAATGTGGACCACAATACATGGACTAACGATTCAGAAACACAGCAGGCTGGGTAGGTTCATATTTAATGACACCGTAGTAAAAGGGGTTTGATGTTGTCTCTCAGCTGGAGCCTTTCATCTATCCATCCAGAACAGTATGTGATCAGTTTAATGTATTCTTCAATCCAATTACTTCACCATCAAAAACAACAGCTCGTCTTTTAATCTGCTTGGATCCAGTAGTACAAGAAGCAAAAACAACAGCAACCTAGGTCTACAGTAAAAACTGAATAGCATGCTTTCAGCTTACTGTTTATTTTTCATCTCGGGAAATTAAGTAATTTTGGGTCTATGCACTGGGCACAAAGTTTCCATGTTGGTTAGGGTGGGGTATAACTGAATTCAAAGTCTCAAGGCAAAAAAAACAAACTGTTATAACACCAAAATGGAAGGGTTTGCCATTAGCTCTGTTAATAGGTTAAAATCAGACATTGCACCTTCACACTTAAATACCTGCTGTTTCACAATAGCTTTGCCAAAATGTCAAATAGAATTTTCTCACTTAAATATTTTGGGTGGAGGGTTGGGGGAGAGTTTTCTGTTCTTCTCCTTCCTTCTTTCTTGTCTGTGGTGCTGAGGGTGTTTTCCTACACCCATTGGACTGGCACATTACAATATGAGCAATGTAACCTTAAGTACAGCGTTAAAACTCAATTAAGCAACCAGTGTATAAGATTTGGGAATATAAAGTGAAAAAGTTGAAGAGCCTCCCTGTTGGTAGTGACAAGGGTCTCCCAACCGCAGACACATTACGTCCAAACGCTGTTTTACAATCCACAGATTAGTGTGGGGAAGTCTCATAAAAAGTGCCAGATCTGTAACAAGATAATGGTAGCTAGCCAGGGGTTGATTACCTGGGAAGAGGAGCTTCCACTGTTTCTTGTTTCATTTTATTTCTCCTCTGTCGGTCAATATTCTCCAACATTTCACGCAATACCTCCATCAATGCGCTGAACTAGCGTTAAAGTAGAAATTGGACATGGGTTAACAAAAAATCAATTTACAAATACAAGGAGAAATACCACAAGAGCATATAAAACTCCATCTATTTATTTTATTGCTTCATGTATTATTTCCAAGATTCGGTATAGATAGCCCCAAGGCTCCAATGACATCACGTTGAGTCAGAACAAGACCATTTATCCTAGCAAATATCTTACATTATATGGCAACAAAAACACTCTCACAGAAATGAATACAGACTGACGAAATAGTTCATAAATATTACAGATTGACCCAATACTGAAGAACTATATCTCAAATACTTATCAATTCAATGAAAAACTTTAAATGAGAGATCACCTTTCAAATAAACCTAGATCGGCTAAATTAGGTGTGTTACATTATTTAAGGTATTTGTGGCATATTTAAAGTTTTGTATGCTTAAGAGATTCTATAGAAAACATTTCAATAGAAATTCTTAACGTCCACAAGGATTGTGTCTAAATCAATATGTTGTTTCAGGGTAATGTCACAAGTTAGGGTTTGCCAATTAGACTAGGATATTGTGAGAGCGCAAAAAAAACCTCAATAAATCATTTATGATCATGCAATATTTAAAAAGCTCTTCTCGAAGACTGGACTTAATCCTGTAAAAAACGTACCTTTTCCATACTAAGGCCTGGATTAACTGTATGTGGTATTAAAGGTGGCATCACTTTGGTTGCTATCAAATTGTGGGTTAATCCAAACTTTTTATCACTTAACATGTGCTTGTAAATACCTGGATAGAGAGGACAAAATAAGTTACAATAAAAAAAAAGATTAATGTTCTGTTTATACATTCATTTTTTAATGCTTGAATTTTAAGAACTGAATTATTTTGATAAGTTATCCCAAACATTAACCTGTTTTTATTAAAGAAGAGCACATAATATGTATCAAAGTCATGCCTCTCATAATTTGTCGTTTCAGTGTAGATTGAAGGTGCTTGGATTTATCCACCCTTGGTGAGAGCATCATGATTTGTCACTTACATACAAGACTGCTCTTATCTCTTTAACACATAAAAAACAGGTTTGAAGGTCACTGAGGGTCGTATACAATTGAAACGTCTTTGAGCACCAATATATATATATATAACTTTATTTTACGAGGGAAGTCAGTTTAGAGAAAGAAAACTGTTCTTCCCTGAGGCCCTCTGGGAACAAAATTATTTAAGATAACAAAACAGTACATTAAACTATGTAGTAAACAAATAATACAATGGTGATATATATATAAAAAAAAAATAAATAAAAAAAAATAAAATAAAATAAAATAAAATACACATATGTATGTAAATATATATGTACATTTATAAAATATTTACAACTTACTTTAGAGTTATAGAAATAGAAGGTTAACTTAAGGGTTAGTAATGAATAACAAAGTTACATATTGAGCTGTGAAAACTTCACACCAATGAAACCAGTGTTTGCTAAACTGAGACTTTAAGGTGGACTTATGGTTAGCTCACTCATATGATGGCCCCCCAGCCTAACAGTTGTTAGAAATCTCCATTAAACAGAGACTGAGGCTTTAAGGCAGACTTATGGTTAGTTCACTCATATGATGGCCCCCAGTCTAACAGTTGTTAGAAATCTCCATTAAACAGAGACTGAGACTTTAAGGCAGACTTACAGATAGTTCTCTCATATGACCCCGCCCCCCAGCCTAACAGTTGTTAGAAATCTCCAGTAAACAGAGACTGAGGCTTTAAGGCAGACTTACAGATAGTTCACTCATATGACCCTGCCCCCCAGCCTAACAGTTGTTAGAAATCTCCATTAAACAGAGACTGAGGCTTTAAGGCAGACTTACGGTTAGTTCACTCATATGACCCTGCCCCCCAGCCTAACAGTTGTTAGAAATCTCCATTAAACAGAGACTGAGGCTTTAAG
>JARFOD010024012.1:0-10862 GCA_031763545.1 Mopalia muscosa
ACAACAGGAATAGGTTCTTGTTGTGTCTCTATTATATATAGACATAACCATCTAAACAAACATCACAAAAAATACATGTTAAATTCTAGTCACATAACAGAAATATGGCTGTCTTGTGTCACTATTATATATAGACATAACCATCTAAACAAACATCACCAAAAATACCTGTTAAATTCTAGTCACACAACAGAAATATGTTCTTCTTGTGTCACTATTATATATAGACATAACCATCTAAACAAACATCACAAAAAATACCTGTTCAATTCTAGTCACACAACAGAAATATGGCTGTCTTGTGTCACTATTATATACAGACATCACCATCTAAACAAACATCACAAAAAAGACCTGTTAAATTCTAGTCACACAACAGAAATATGGCTGTCTTGTGTCACTATTATATACAGACATAACCATCTTAACAAACATCACAAAAAATACCTGTTAAATTCTAGTCACATAACAGAAATATGGCTGTCTTGTGTCACTATTATATACAGACATAACCATCTAAATAAACATCACCAAAAATACCTGTTAAATTCTAGTCACATAACAGAAATATGGCTGTCTTGTGTCACTATTATATATAGACATAACCATATAAACAAACATCACAAAAAATACCTGTTAAATTCTAGTCACACAACAGAAATATGGCTGTCTGATCGCAGTTAACGTTTAATATCAACTCTCAGTTTCATGAAATCGGGAGAATTTAAAGTGAAACTGCAGACATATTCAATCCATTAGAACAATCTGATACAACCTTGCAGAACGATAGGGAATTCTATCACTTTTATTGCCAATTAGTCATCAAAAAATATATCTGACATATCAGCCTAGCTATGCACCTGCATACACATTTCAATATCTGTGACTTCTTTCAAGTCATTATTTCACAAGGAACAAACGATTTGAATTCAGCTGGCAGTGGAACATGCTAACTTGTTATTTCACGGCTAATCAATGTCACTTAATGGGTTAGAAATACTTTGACCTATTATCTATATACAGGTCATCATTTGGTTCTACCATTCATGGTTGAGGTGTCATGAAAGGTCAGTGATACATATTTGATACATGCTTGCTTTTTAAGTCAATCTCATGTAGTAAATTATACTGGCAAATCTGAGAAAAGATAGCACAATGCAAAAATTTAACACGCTCAACTGTAACATGTGAAGGCATTTTGTTGTCATAATAAATTATTGTATCTCAATTGCTAAGTTAAAACTGTTTCTTTGGCTAAAATATGCCAAGATGGTAACATGCAAAGCAAGTATACCACAAAAAGAATATAACTTACTTGTTTCAATTTTGCAAGAGGCCACTCTTCCCAGAGAATGTAAACAATACAAGGGACTCTAGATAATAACAAAGAAAACATAAACAAGATCAAGCAACTAAAACATTAATTCTCTATCTGAACTATTGACACCTGCTATAATGGTATGCTTATACAGAGTTGAGAATGTGTAGGCCTTCCTCTGTTACTGCATGGATCTATCCCACTGGAGAATGTAGCTGTATGGGCTTACCCCTTTAGGAATGTTACTGGATAGGCCTACCCCAGGGAGAATGTATAGCTAATAAAGGTTTGATGTTTATATCAGAATTTGTTCACAAGTATGCACATTTTTTTATGAAACAAGTTGCAAATGGTCCAGTGAATATTACAATATTTTTGTAAAAACTTCTGGGTATCAGCCATTTGGGAATACCTTTAACGAATTATTAAAAGATAAGAAAGGAGGCGAAAAAAACCCCACACACTGAGGCAATTAAAATCACACTTGAAATAATTCCAAAGCATCAAGACAGATTACAAATTTACCTCAAGTTCTGGAATTTCTAACTTTAAGTTTGGAGTGTTACCTAAATGACATATAATTAGTGGTAGCAGAGGTTTATAGTTTTGGTCACACTTGGCAGTACCCAGCAATCTGATGAAATGAGTATTCAAATCCTGTTTACTCCTATCTGTCTACATTTCCGCTGAATAAACAACAGGCATCCATGTGATTGGCTAACAAGATTTAACATGAGCAATATTTGTTTTCATCACCGTTAACATACAGGCATACTAATATGAGCTGAAAATTTAACTAGAGTAGTGTCATAGTATGTTCTGTGTTATCCCAGGTTGTTCTAATCTTATCATTCCATGTTGTTCATGTCATCCCATGCCGTTCATGTCATGACAAGGTGTTCATATCCTCAAATGTTGTTCATGCCAACACATGTTTTTGTGTCATCACAATTTGTCCATGTCATCCCATGTTGTTCATGTAATCCCCTGTCGTTCATATCATCCCATGTTGTTCATGTCATCCCAGGTTGTCCATGTCATTCCATGTTGTTCATGTCATTCCATGTTGTTCATGTCATCCCAGGTTGTTCATGTCATCCCATGTTGTTTATGTCATTCCATGTTGTTCATGTCATCCCATGTTGTTCATGTCATCCCATGTTGTTCTTGTAATCCCCTGTCGTTCATATCATCCCATGTTGTTCATATCATCCCATGTTGTTCATGTCATCCCATGTTGTTCATGTAATCCCCTGTCATTCATATCATCCCATGTTGTTCATAGCATCCCATGTTGTTTATGTCATCCCATGTTGTTCATGTAATCCCCTGTCGTTCATATCATCCCATGTTGTTTATGTCATCCCATATTGTTCATGTCATTCCATGTTGTTCATGTCATTCAATGTTGTTCATGTCATCCCATGTTGTTCATGTCATCCCATGTTGTTTATGTCATCCCATATTGTTCAGGTCATTCCATGTTGTTCATGTCATTCAATGTTGTTCATGTCATCCCATGTTGTTCATGTCATTCCATGTTGTTCATGTCATCACAAATTGCTCATGTCATTCCATATTGTTAGTGTCATTCCATATAGTTTATGTCATCCCTTGCTGTTTATGCCATCACTGTTTGTTCGTGTCATCCTATTTTGTCCAAGCCAATACATGCTGTTCTTGTCAACACATGCTGTTGATGTCATTCTATTATTCATGTCATCATGGTTTATTTGTGTCATTCCATATTGTTCACATCATCCAATGTTGTTTCTGTCATCACAAGATGTTGTTCCCATCATCATCCCAAGTTGTGCATTTAAACTTGATTATGTCATTCCATGTAGTTTATGGCATCACATTGTTCATGTTATCACATGTTATCAAATGTTTATCATGCTATCACATGCCCATGTCATCCCAATTTCTTCATGTCATCACACACTGTTAAGTTGAAATCCTTTCATATCATATTATGTTTAAATTACCCAATTCAGAAAGTAAATACATACCTGTGCTTGAAGTTCTGCTGCCCTCTGATAATGTAACATGGCTTCGGCTGGTTTATCAAATCTCTACAAACAATAGACGACATATCATAGATTAAACCTTTTATGAAAAAGCCACTGGGTTTTCTTTGTAAAATCTGTTTTGTTTTAAACCATTTTTTATATGTTTCTATCTAAGCATTGAGTAAGCAGTATTACCATTATGTTGCCGAGTCTTCTGTCTGAAAAGATAGTAACAAGCCAGCTATTCTTACCTGGGCTGTAATGATTAAAAAAGTACCCATAAACCGTTACACATTTACAGGTATTCCAATAGTTATTTACTAACTGAATGCCCAAGAATTTAAGTAGATGCCTAAAATATGCTGGCTGCAAGGAAAGTTGTGTATTTATCATTTGCTGTGTTTTACTTGTGTTAATTTGAATATAAAAAAGTAAGTTTTCAATCGGATGCGCTTTAAAAACTTTGTAACAATAATCTGTGAGGAAAGGCCTTCCTATGACTGTGTTAGACACAATGATTATGGGAAGTAAAGTTCGAGAATAAAACTCTGGGGCAAGGGATCCATAACTAAGGGAGACACTTTAGACATCTATATAGTACATTCTTTGGGGCAAAAAAGCTGATTGATTGATTGATTAGTGTTTTACGCCACATTCAGCGGTATTTCAGCTATGCTGTGGCGCAAAAAAGCCGAAAGATAAATTAAATTGATGCAGAAGCAAACTACACAATACTAAGTAGACCTCCAGCGTATACACATGGTAATCATAAAGTCTTGTCCCTCCAAAGTAAAACACACATAGATAGCTACTTTGTAATTGTCAGGTAGGCTAATAATTTTAGTGGATAAAAAAAACCCTTCATATTTGACACCACATAGTTGTCTGTGTTATAAATCAGGAATTGTATCTTGATTTGGCAAAATATTACATGTATAAACATTTTGGTAAACACAATATACATGTATCTTCTATGGTAGTATGTTTGCTTGCTTGTTTGCTTGAAGGCGGTTTAACTTCGCACTCGAGGGTATTTCACTTATATCCCCACAGATTGTCCACTACTCATTGCCTAATTAAGGTAAAACCATGAGAAAACCTGGATACCATTGAATTAGACATGAAAAACAAGTATTCATGAAGCTCAATAGATCAGTGAGGGTTGCTGTCTTGGATGTTATGGTATTCAGTTATGCACAAAAGTGCCCTATATAACACTAATTCTTACCTTTAAGGCATTGCCCAGTTCTGTAGACAGAGCTGCTGCTAAGGCCGTCTGACCGGTCTCAACATGAACCTGCAAATACAAGTTATAAATAAAGGTTATTCCACTGTCGCATATAACTAATATAATATATGTCTAGTAGATAGGTAATAATAGTAGATTATGAAAGTGTGTATACTCTGATTGCATGACTGTAACAGTTGATAGCGGCTGTTAAATGTTCCCCAAAGGTTGGGCAGTGAAGATCAGCCTCATCAGAGTGAGCTTTCATGAAGGCCCTGGCAGCATCTGTCAACGCCTGAGTCTCCCCAGCTGGGTTTGATAAACTCTGCTCACATCTTTAAAATACAAAAACAACAGATCACAGATTGATAAAAAAGAAATGTTTAAGACAAGTGAAATAAAACAATTATCCGCTAGAGCACATGATAACACTTTCAAGCTAATGCGTTAATTATTCTGCTCTTAACACTACCAAACACTAGAGACTGATCTTACCTAACATGCGCTAATGAAACAAACATTACAGACTGGTTTTATCCAACCAGTGCTAATGTTATTTGTTTGTTTGATTGGCATTTAACATCGTACTCAAGGGTATTTCACTTATGTGACAACGGATTGTCCATTTCACGATGTACACAATCTTAAAACCCTGATTTGTTTGTTTGTTTGATTGGAGTTTAACGTCATACTCAAGGGTATTTCATTTTTTATGACGACGAACCGTCCACTTCACACTGCCTTATTACGGTGGAAAACCAAGAGGAAACCTCGTAAAAACCATCCCCTCGATTGCCAGAGCCACAACATGTGACTCGCTCATACTGATGGTCGATAGGCGGACTCGAACCCGTGAACGGTAAATCGAAGCATGTTCGGTTCAGGAAGCGTACTCGCTACACCTGAGCCACGGCCATGGGCCTCCTAAAACCCTGGAGAGGGTTCTTACCTAACACGTGATAATGAACTGTTACATGCCGTCAGGACATATTGTAAGTGTATCTATTATCCAAGATTATTAATTAGATTTCAGCAATTGAGCTTCACAGACTGGTTTAATGAACCAATAAACAGAATACCAGGCTACAGACAGTCTAACCTCTAGGCTTATGAATAGAATGCTACAGAATTGTTATACCAAGTTTGTACAGAACAGAATGCATGGACTTGTATTTATCTTACCTAGACTATTGCCAATGAACATTGCTTATGATTTGTTTATTTGTTCAATTGGCGTTTAATGTCATACTCAAGGGTATTCCCTTATATAACAACAGATTGTCCACTTCACACTTCCCCTTGCCTTATTACGGTGGAAAACGGAGAGGAAACATCGTAAAAACCACCCCCATAATTGCCGGAGCCACTACATGTGATGCACTCATATACCTGAACACTACAAACTGGTCTTATAACGCCTGTGATCATCATACCTAGCTTATGATAATAAATATATTATTGGTCTGATCTAGCTTGTACTTCTACTTAGGCATTGCTTTTCTTACCTGACCTGTGTGATAGGTAATTAACACAATGCAACAAAATGGTCTGACATAGTTTGTACTTATCTTACAAAGCTTATCCTACATAGTTTTCAGAGCTAATGAAACGAATGCCACAGACGGGTTTTATGAAGCTTGTGCTCATCTTACCTAGCTTGTGCTAGTGAACAGAACGCTGCATACTGGGGACATTCTTGCTGTTTGAGGCCCTTGGATAAAGCACCTGAGTGATAAACAACAAGAAAGTCAGAACTATTTCATTAGCTTCCTTTAAGAGTTTGATATTACAACTAATATCCAATGATTCTAAGCCGTATTTTGATACAGAATTAAAAAATAGATGCAGATTCATTGTCAGATCTGGAATAAGATGAGCTGAATTTCTGATTCTTTTTATTAGAATTATAGAATTACTTTTCAATATTGATAACCCATATTTTATTTAATAATTAAGCGTTACTTTACATGCATTGAAAGTACAGTGTATATCTATCATGAAGGTCCATCATTGCTCTTTTATATAAGCAATATAAAGTCAATAAAAGCACTTACCAAACTGATCACTACCTTCATATAAGTTTGGCTTTTTTAGAAAACGTCTACAAAATAAAACAAAAGCATTGAAAAAAAAGAAAGGGGGAATATGCAGATAAAAAAAATATAGCCTTTCAGACTTGAAATTGTCTTAGATCAATCATAAATGTTTGTTTGAGTTCAAGACTGTACTTTAAACGGCTGCTCACCAGAAGTAAAATACAGTACAACTATAACTAGATGCAAACTAAGGAGTTTTCCAGGATCGGAGATCCGTTCAAAATATCAAATTCTAAAATAAAAGCTTGAAACACATTTAACGGGCATGAAAATGTTGTCAAATCCCAATTTATTTAAGCTCAATACTGCCCAATAAAAGTCATGCAACTCCTTCAGTCTGTAAACCTAATCTCAGAAACGTCAAGTTCCTTTTATCTTTGCACCTGTGGGTGGCACACTATACTAGACATATAGGTCAGCCACCTGGACAAAACTTTGTCGTCAATATAATATATATGCCAATCCAGAGCTTCATTCCCTTACACACATGACATTTGAATATCATTCGGATTGTCTTTTTCTGACAGGTCACTTCTTAATTGGCAGAAGAAAACTGTGTCATAAGTTGGTTCTGGAAACATTTTTGGGGTGATGAAAATGATCCAGAAAATGAGAGAGCTCATATTAGTGGGTTTACATCACAAGAGATAAAGAACAAGACTTATGCCTGCAGCAAGTGTATGTAATATATACATACAATGTGAAAGCAAGTCACTTGGATAAAAGCAACGCGTGCAGAAAAAAAGCGCACATGTCTTAGGAATTTAGGGAGTATATTTTGCACACCTAATAAAAAGCTAAATATAATAATCTTGAATTATTGTACACATCTGTTAGTGTATAGAAAAAAATCTTGTTTTATTACAACTACGTCATTTATGTGCTGTTTAGAAATTGAACGGAAAAAGTCATTGGGAACCAAGTTCCACATGTTATCTATCCCTGTAGTTGGGTAAATATTGATTTGTTTGATAGATTGCAGGCAAACTTAAGCCTTTTTTCACTCATACGTCAGCATGCTAGCTGGGAGAGGGAAACCATACTTGACATCACTGCAACAAAGACACGACAATCTCAGGACACAATGCATGGACATCAGAAACAGGTCCGCTTAGTGTCGCTCATTAGCTCAGAGAACTCGAGGGCAACAGGAGCCTGTTTTCAATTGCACACTATTTCAGTATCTTAGCAAACAAAGTGACACCCCTTTATGGTCAGAGCATCATAGGTTACACACGTCTGATACATGGATTTACTCTATTGCGGGTTCCCAGAAGGGTAAAAAAATCTCTCCACTTACTTTTTTAATTTGTTTGTAATTGCTCTATATCTGGCAAAAACGTCTACATCCCTCTCCATGTTTCAAATCGGAAAAGTATATCTGGAAAAAAAAAAAAGATTGCACAATACTGAATAGTCAACAAGTTGACAGGTTCTCCATATAACTGTAGTGGAAAGCTGTTTAAAATTTAAAAAGGCCTTACTGAATATTATATTAAAATAAAAGTAGATAAATAATTCATAAAGACATATTTACGAACTGCCTGTAAGGCATTCATATACAGATCTAAATGATATACTATACTGTTACAGTTTGATCTTGCAACTCACGATAGAGCCCTGCTATTCACAATTATAGCACACCTTTACCATACTTAGTATTTTACATATACCAGTATAGTTTGCATTATGTTAGAGTCTTGTGCTTGAATGCCAAATTCAGATGAAGATTGATGTTTGGAGGACAAAAAAGATAAAATAATTTTAGTTAAGTGGTGCAGCTGGGTCTTATTTAGCTCTGGGTTACCCGTTGGCTTCTAACGGCTGCCTTGAGAAATTGTGTAGGTTGCTGGAACTTTCACTTTTCAAACAAGAAACTTTATATTGATAAAACATTGGCACATAACTTAAATTTTGCATGGATGCGATCATGGTGGAAGAGCTGGTCTGGGAATAAAGGTATAAACAAAAGCTACATAAAAGTGTAATATGTAAGATTCTGACAAGGCAAGTTTTTAGGAATAAACAGATAAGGGTTAAGGTTTAGGCAGAGGAATGTCCATCTATCCTTCGGACACCCTGAATTAAAAAATAGCGTCATTTGATCAGTCACATCCTGTTTCTTCAACATGCAGGAGATACGGAATCTGCAATCCCATCCGCCGTCTTTACTAGAGGAAGCTAAATAACAAGTTTCAAATAAATCCATGAATTTATTATTTACTTATCATGTTCACAACAACTACAGATATGAATATGCTCAATTATGTAATAACGGCCATTTTGTTTCATGGAATTTGATGAAATGCAATAACATCCGCCATCTTTACCAGAGGAAGATACATATCAAGTTTCAAGTTAAGGTGTGAATTTATTGCCTAGTTATCGTGTTCACAACATCTATTTATTCTCTACTTATCCTGTTAACAGCACCTACAAACATGAATATGCTAAAATATGTAATAACTGCCATCGAGTTAACGGAATTTGGTGAAATGCAATACCATCCGTCGTCTTAACAGGAAGAAGCTACATACCAAGTTTGAAGTTAATCGGCAAATTTGCTTTCAAGCTAGGGTGTTCACAAATTTTTGTGACGGACAGATGCACGGACAGACGCCAAGTAGCATCCCTATACATGCCAGAAATATTCACTTTCATGTCTTTAAAAGGCAACTTTCTAGAATTGGACTTAATGTCGTACTTAAGGTGATTTCACCCACACAACGAGTGCCAGTCCAATCAGTGAAGGAAACCACCACCGGCACCACTGACAACAAACTAAAACATCACAAGACAAGTTAAGACACTCACAAGACAATACAAAGATATGATCACAAACATATCCACTCCTGTTCATCAGTTTAGCTGAATACCAGATATTGAGGACTCCTTCATCACGACGTGAAATAGCTTTGTTTGTTTTTTGATTGGGGTTTAACGTCCTACTCAAGAGTATTTCAAATTTAATTTTCAATATGCCAACAGAATGTCCACTTCGCATTTCACCTTGTGGTGGAAAACCGATAGGAAACGTCGTAAAAACCACTCGCGTGATTATACCTGATGGTTGACGGGTGGACTGGATCCGGTGAATGGTACATTGAAAGTTAAGAAGAATGTATATGTAAACAAATAGTTTTTTAGGAGTACTTTCTTACCATGTTGCGTATTTTTATATTACAGAATAAATATGTGTGTGTAAGCTTATTTTGATGGCCTATTAAGTATTGGAATATTTAACTATGTGTACAAAATACACCGAGTAGGCAGTACCGGCTGAATACCCCATACTACATCACTGTCTCCCCTTTCATACAGATTATGAGTACGGTATCAGTTAAAAATAACATTAGCAATATACCCGAACCAACAACAACATGCAATCAACACAAGTTTTGCGTTTTTTAAAAATATATAAGGATTCTTTCAATAGTAATTACGAAGGAATTTTGTAAACATTTCATTGCGCCAGTCAAACCCATCGAGTAGTTTGTTAAAAATGTGAACTGACAGATTTACATTGATACAAACTTACCCATCACCTTTGAAGCGTTAGTTGATGCTTTTTAACTGATGTTCGTGGTGAGTTACTTCCCTTGATCCACGTAATGGTTTCTCGGGTCAAGGGGGACAACTTTAAATAACCTTTCTTCACTGCCATACTTGTGTCGTCGAGAAAGAAAATGATTTGATTTTTTATTTTCGAATGGAGTTAATTTTATTCACCACTAATGGCACTATCCGTCGTCAAAACATCGCATGATACGACACGTATGTGGTAGACTGGTCTAGTTGAGTACTTCCAAGTAAACTAGATCCACAAAGAAGCCCTCTGGCTAGCCTTAAAATGACGTCTTACCTTCCCCATTTTCTAGTGACCATTGTACATGTCAGGTACATGTATCAACCCGACATATACTGTAGGCCTACAATGGCCACAAGAAAATGGGGAAGGTAAAACGTCACTTAGGGCCACCCTCTGGCTAGTATACTATATGCCCAAAAAGAGAGCTCCACGGTAGCATAATGAATAGGGCGAATTCCTCCGTCTTAGCCCTACCTATCTACCTATCTCAACCCATGGTGAAGGTTGGAAATTGATCCGCCCCTATGGCCGGCCTCTCAAAACATATATCCGATTTTTCTCGGGTTTTTTTTTGGATAGAAAAATCACAATAATCAAACTCCTTTCTTTTCTGACGTTT